>JAJJWW010006341.1:0-11950 GCA_023531295.1 Papaver armeniacum | reverse complement strand
CAGTGATTGAGCCAGACTTTTTTTCAAGTGGGGCCAAATTCATATGGTAAAATGTATATACCAAAGTTTGGATATGCGGCCAAGGTCACTTAGATTTTTTTGGACATTTTATTGACTTTTAGTATTAGCTAAGTGAAAATCAAATCATAAAAAATTTGGATTTAAATTAGATATTGTAATTTAGATCGTTTTTTTGTTTTTACATCATACATCTGATGCATTTGTATTAATTTTACATGAATACTATAATTTTGACCCCATTAAAAATAAAATTTCAATTTTATCAAGCATATTTGCCCTTTACAAGACATGTAAATTACAAAAATTATAAGCCTATATTGATGGGATTTCAAAAACAAGTGGGGTCGGCGGACCCCATTTGTCTCTACATCCCTCCGTCCCTGGCAGGTAAGTGAAACGAGTCCGCTTCACATCATTTTCCTCATTAAAAACAACACACTCTTTATGTTCCTCTTATCAAATTTCTTATACAACAATATCATCTGTTGGCAATCAAAACCACTTTCTGGAAACCCCAACTCCTACATTTTATCAAACATTTGTTCAGCATTCTTCACATCACCAACACTAACATAATTGGACAACATAGTCTCGTACACTGTTTCTCCCTTACACGTCATTCAGCGTCTCTTAGCAATCAAATGGAGATGAGTCGCGTAATCTTTCTCTTCTTCACAAATAAACAAGTGTTATGATTCTAACCAGTTTGATAATTGATATGCAAATTCATACATTTTCTTAAAACTAAAATCTAGATAGAGTTAAAGTCTCACAATTGTGTAGACTGTGTTCTTTTCATTCAGTATTTATATGAATACGGATACGAGTTTTACGAACAATTCAAACCTAATCTATACAAGTCAGTCGATAATACGGAAGAATAAACTTGTTACAACAAACACAAAACTTTGGACTCGGACTCTTTGGTTAACTTATCGAAATACACAGGAAGACTTGCTCTTGTTTGTTAACCGTTGTTGTTCCGTGGCTGCATAGGTAACTTGTGACTATTATGACATATACACGTCCAATACCCCCCTCAAGTTGGAGCGCGCAAAGAATGAGGTTGAACGCCCAACTTGCGGACAAGTCATAGAAATTGATCCACTCCCAGTGGCTTGGTGAAGAGGTCGTCTAATTGAGCTACTGATGGTATATGTGTGGGTTTAATAAGGCTCTGATAAAGCTTTTCGCGAAAAAAAAAAACAATCTATTTCTATATGTTTAGTTCTTTCGTCAAAAACTGGATTTTCGTAAATATGAATAGCCGCTTGGTTGTCACAATACACCTAATAGCTTTAGTAATAGAGACACGAAGATCGGAGAATAAATAATGCAACCATTGCAATTGAAGTTAGCCTGGCTAGAGCTCTATACTCTGCCTCAGCGGAAGAAAGTGAAATTGTTGGTTGTTTCTTGGATTTCCAAGATATAGGACTATCTCCTAACATTGTAAAATACCCTCGTCGTTGAGCGTGAGAGTAGTTGGGCAACCCGCCCAATCAGAATCGATGTAACCAGACAAGACAAAGTGAGCTAGTTGCGAGAGAAAAAAAATTCCATGACTAACGGTTCCTTTGAGATAGCGAACCACACTTATAAGCAACATCCAAGTGACCCGAACAAGGTTGTTGCATAAATTGACTTAAATAATTGAGAATAAGTGATATCGAGGGGAGAGTTACGAAGATAGAGGAGTCGACCAATTAATCGTCGATAAATACTTGGATCAGATAGAGGGTCTCCTGAGGTTGGTAGTAACTTAAGGTGTTGTTCCATGGGGAAGCAGACGATCTTAGCTCCTAAAAGACCAGAATCCTGAACAATGCCAAGAATATATTTACATTGTCCAAGAAAAATACCTTTTGGAGAACGAGAAACTTCAATGCCCAAAAAAATATTGCAACGCCCAAGATTTTTTGAGCGAAATTTGGCTTCCGAGTTTATGTTTCCACTCTTGAATAGCCAAGTCATTAGTACCGTAATAATAATATCATCGACATATAAACCAAAATATAAATAGAAATTGTTCACGAATGAAAAGAGAAAAGTGAATAATCAGCACGAGATTGTACAAAACCTTCCTCAAGTAAGGCCAGTAGAAAATTTAGCAAACCATTGACGAGAGGCTTGCTTAAGGCCATATAGAGATTTATTGAGTTTATAAACACGAGTATCTCCTTTTTCAAATCTGGAGGAAATTTCATAGATATCTTCATTAAGATCGCCTTGTAAAAAGGCATTGTTGACATCAAGTTGATGGAGAGGCCAATTGAGGATGGTAGCAATAGACAACAAAACACGGATAGTAACTAGTTTAGCAACAGGAGCAAAGGTATCATGATAATCAATACCTTCCTGTTGTGTGTATCCTTTCGGCAAACCAGGCGGCGTGCCTTATGAGCGTTCAATTTCACCATTCAACATATTTAATCTTGAATACCCATTTAAAGCCAATGGCAGATTTTCCAGGAGGAAGAGTAGTTGGAGTAAAAGTATCATTATATTGTAGAAGCGTATGCTTTTTGACTATGGCATCACGCCACTGAATTTTAATAGCTTCCCGTAAAACGATCTGCGGTTCATCATTGGCAATAACCGAAGAGATGAAGGCACGATGTTGAGGAGTGAATTTATCAAAGGAAATATAATTTGTAAGAGGATAGAGTGAATTAGATGTACATTTGTTAATCTTTGAGCAAATGTAATCTTTCAAGTGAAAGAGGCGATGATGTTCCCTGGTCGATCTTCGTAAAACAAAAGGTAATCGAAATAGTAGGAGTAGAAACTACTACATCGGTAGTGATGGCCGGGTATTGGACAAGGGAATAGATTCAATCCCAGAGAAGTATTAGTATCACCCGTAGTTTGGGTGAATGAAGCACAATCATAATGAGGCAAAGCGGGTCAAATGATAGTGGATGGTGTATCCAATACAGGAAGTGTTGGAACTACAGGCATGTAGTCCTCATAGAAAACATCAGGTTCTATAAAGGGTCAAATTATACTGTCAGATGTCAATTTAGCATCTTTGAAAGGAAACAGATGCTCATGAAAGGAAACATCTCGAGACACAAAGGTGGTCTTTTGTGGAAAGATCTAAAACAATGTAGCCTTTGTGATTGTAGGGATATCCAGAAATACACAAAGGAGCTGCGTGGATCAAATTTAGAGGTGATCTTTGTGTTAGGAGCATAACACAAACAACCAAAAATACGAAGATGACGGTAGTTAGGCACGGTACCAAGGAGAACTTCATGTGGAGTTTTTATGTTGCAAAACAGGAGTAGGCATTTTATTAATGAGATAACGTGTCGTGAGTAAACATTCACCCCAATAAGTGATGGGTAAATGTGATTGAAAACGAAGAGCTCATGCGACACTAAGTAGGTGACGGTGTTTTCGTTCGACAACACCATTCTGTTGGGGAGTGGAAACGCAACTCCGTTGATAATGAATACCACGGTCTTTAAACCATGTTTGCATTTCTCGGGATAGAAATTCCGAGAAATTATCAGACTGTAGTCTTTGGAAGATAGAAAGAAAAGGAATTTAAGTACCAGTAGATATGTGATCAATTTTGTTAGAATATTGAGTGATAAGAAAATTAAAAAAATACTGGAGAAATTTAAAAGTTTCACTTTTGTTGTGCATGAGATAAACCCATGTACAGCTGGAAAAATCATCAACTATTGTGAGAAAATACTTTGCACCAGTAAGTGATGGTGTCACAAAAGGACCCCATATATCACAGTGAATAAGTTCAAAACAACGTGTTGAAGATAATGAAATTTTATTAAACGATAAACGGCTTTGTTTAGCCAAAGGACAGACATCACAAAAGTGAGAAGAAATGGACTTAATATAATGAAAAGTACGACATAGAATTTAAAACGTTCTGGCTAGGATGACCTGTCGACAATGCCAAACATCGGCATATGCTTTATTACATAAGACTCTAAAGCGTGAGTGGATGAACATGTGGCCGAGATGAAATCACTCGTGTACCAATCACTTGTTTCGTGACTAGGTCCTAAATAAACAAACATTGTCTAAAAATAAATGATACAATTGTTTTGGCGAGTTAATCGACTCACAAATAAGATTGAATTTGAAATTAGGAATGTGGTGCACATTCGAAAGTTTAAGTGTGGTGAGAAAACAACTTCGCCAATATGCTTAATAACTTGAGAATGAACCATCCAGTAATTGCATTTGAATCAAAGACTGACATGCATATATGACGTAAACTATCAGAAAGAGTTACAGATGTGGTGTGTTGCACTTGATCGTGTATGAACCATGGATCAACAAAAGACGTGGATAGAGTCATACCTACAAAGTTGGCACGGGGTTCAATTGGTGTGATTCTGTGCAGGTTGATCAAAGCTAGAAGAAGAGCATATTGATCAGCAGATAGTGTTGGAATTAGCTGGCTTAATGGCAGATGTATCAGATGGAATGGCTGTAGAAATAGCAGCAATTTGCAGATTATTGTTGGCTGGAGGTAGAGAGCTGTTGGTGGTAGGAAAGCCATGAAGACGGTAGCATTTGTCTCGAACGTGGCCGTGTCTTGTTGCGTGTATCCCAGCTGTGGGTGCGACATTTGTTTGGCTTACGGAGCATGAGAGGTTGATGGAAAGTGCCGATTGACGAGAGCAGCTAGCGTCAACAGCTTAGCAGGGGAACAACACTTATATTCTGTTGTTCTTCCTCCTCAACTAGGTTGAAGATGCCATGACGATGAGGGAAAGGTTCCATAGTCGGTATTTGGATGCAAGATTGAGAACTGTCATACGGACCCGCCAAAACTCCATGGCACGATCTCTCTCCAAATTTTTCCAACATGTGCTTTCCGGCACCACAAATACAAGCTTCCTAAGTAGAAGTGACCGGAGAATCATACGATCCCATAGTGTTTTATTTTTGTATAATGAGAGAAACAGGCATAGACTCCGCTGATTGAAGCAATTGCTGATTTCAAACGAAATAGAATCGGAGCATTAGATACACAAAACCTTACCTGCAAGTCCTTCCATATAGCATAAGAAGAAGCTGCATAGAGACAGCTTGCACGAATATCTGGATGGACAGAATTGAGGATCCAACTTCCCACTAGATCATCACAACGCTTCCAGCAGCGATGAGTGAGATCATCTTCTGGAGGTGGTAAGGAGCCATCGACAAATCCCATTTTTCCTTTGGAATTCAATGCCTTGGTAATTCCTCGAACCCAGGCCCCATAGTTATCAACCTGAAGCAATGGAGAGAATAGAATAGTAGTTGGATTATCACTAGGATGTATAACGTAGGGATCGAGGACTCGTGAGTTATTGGTATTGGGTTGATTTGAGTTGTTAACTAGAGAGTTTGGGGTGGATTGATCTGATTCAGGCATGGTTAAAATCTAGATAAAAGAGAAGAGACAGAGATGAAGCGTAAGATTTGATATTAGGGTTCCTAGGATCTACAAGGATACCATCTTAAACTAAAATCTAGATAGAGTTAAAGTCTCACAATTATGTGATGTGTTCTTTTCATTCGGTATTTATATGAATACGGATACGGGTTTTTACGAACAATTCAAACCTAATCTATACAAGTCGATCGATAATACAGAAGAATAAACTTGTTACAACAACCACGAAACTTTGGACTCGGACTCTTTGGTTAACTTAATAAATACACCTAAGACTTGCTCTTGTTTGTTAACTGTTGTTGTCCGTGGCTGCATAGCTGCTGGTAGACTATTGTGACATATACACGTCGAATACATTTTGCATTTTCTAAGATTATGCAACACTTCCCTGATCTTAACATTTTATACTGCCTTAATTTCTTCCATAAACTTATCAAGTGTTACTGCTGCATAAACATCCTTAAAGGTGCACTGGATACTACATTAAATAGATCGAAAGAAACAGGTTCTTACCTCCTCCTCCCCGATCAAAGAATCGCATCCTCTTCCTTAGTAGAAGAATCATCGAGCTCATCGAACCCATCTTCCATTTTCACCTCCATCTTCTTGTTGTAGTTGTGGTTGTTCTTCACCGATGCTCTTTGCATCTGATTGTGAGTTAGAACCAAGAAATGTTTGATTTCAAATTTGAATGATATGTTTGGGAAGGAGTTGCTGCTCTTAGACCAAAATGCGATCACAGTTGGAAATGATTTGAAGCTCTACGGAGAGTAAACATGATGGTAATGATGATGATATAGAATTGGATTAAAGCATGACGAATCGATGATGTGTTAGGTGTGCCGACCCCAACTCGTCATAATCCCATGGGTAGAACTCAACTCGAAACGGGTTGACTAGATGAGGGAACCCGTTTACCTATAAACTACCCATTAAACCCCATCTAACCAATGTGGGACTAGAGTCCCAACATCCCAGCACGCTCTGCACTCCAACGTCCTCGTCGGCCACTCTATCGACACCCCCGGTGGTAGCCTCTTTATGGCGGCTCCCACTCACTACCAAAGATTCAGTGCGGTGACAACTACGCCCATACATAGGTGCCCCAACACTTTAATCCGGCCTATAGGTCACCCCTTCCGTGGAGTGGGCATGGGTCGTGGTGGTTTGCTCACGATACTAAATGTTAGGTGCCGACCCCAACTCGTCATAAGCCCATGGGTAGAACTTAATTAGAAAACCGGTTCACTAGATGAGGGAACCCATTGGTCTATAAACTACCTAATTAAACCCTATCTAACCAATATGGGACTAGGGACCCAACACGATGATTTGGGGAAATGGAAAAACCTTAACCCTATAAATGTTCGCTGGAAATTAGAACCGCGTAGAAAGAAGCTCAAAATGAGAGATTACAAGGGAATTTACTTATTTCCACCCAAAAATATATCCCCATTTAAGACCTCTAAGTCATATGTATGATCCGAGTCAGATCTCCAATCAGACATTAGAAAAATAAAAAAACAATGATGTTAGAGGCTAAGTTTTCACACTAACCCCAACTTAGAACTAACAAATCAATAACTTTCTTTTCAAACTTTCCTTTCAAGATATCTCTCAAAATACAAAGTTCCTCAACCCCTTTTATATAGACATTTATATAGTGGATGACATTTAATTTTCATAATGGATGACAGCTAATAAAGCCTTCGATGTTATATTTTTTATTCTCATCGGAGTCACGCTTTCCTAATGACTATGTTATATTCGCCCAATTGATAGCTTCTCGCATACCAAATCTTTTATGGCATTACCATTCTCATATCACTTATTTTTTCATCGCATTGCCATTTTCCTTCCATAAGGTACTGCGAGTAATATTCTGTATCCACATTATCACACAAGTTTTAGTTGATGTTGATACTACAATTAGTCGAGACCAAAGCTACACATAGTAAATGTGTACTGCATCAATCAATTGACCTTGAATTTTTGTGAATGAAAGGAATGCGTATTATACTTGCCTTGTAGTATATTGTTCTTCTTCCATATTTTCCCTCATTGATGGTTTACGTTACGTCTGGTTCTAATTCCACCCATTTGCAGATGTACTCAACAACCCTTATGTATCTACTTCTATGCTCTATAAATATGCAATTATTAAAAAATGTAAGTAAAAATTGGAATTTGCCTTTCAAAAACAATCTATTCTGTAAGGGAAGATTAGAATTTTGTTTTCATGCTTGTCCCTTTGAAGTAATGACCTCCTAGCACATAAAATCTAAAAATCTTGACGCCGTTGGACTCTGCTGGGAAGACATTCAATACATTAAACCTCATTGCCTTGAAGATATTTAGTCCGATAGAAAGTAAGGTCAAGACGAAAGAAGATATTTCAGCAAATTTTAAATGGTTTCATAACCACATAAATTACATTACAATAAAAATAGCATAAATAAATATAATCACAAGGAAACTTGACTCCGGCTGACTAGCCTTTGAGTTTGACGGCTCATCAGATACAATTACAGCGTCCGACACATTGTGATACACAGTTTCCTGATGAATCGTGCACTTAGATTTCGTACTAGGAGGGTACAGGTAGCAACGGATATCAAAACTGGTGGTGGTCCAGTTTACCGGTATACCAGTCTCATGCTCAACATAAAGATTATTAAGATCGGCCGGGTAGAAATTTGGATTTGCAAGATAGCAATCCTTGTTAGGACTTACTGAAGCATATGCAAAGGACTTGGACTGGACCACTAACAACTGGTGATTCTTTGAGTTTAGCTTGAAATGAACACCTTGCTCTTCACCAAGTAGGTCAGTAGGAATGCTGCAGTCAGATCCGGTGGGTGACATGTGAAGCACAGCCTTGCAATTAACTCCATACTGGGCATAATCCAAACCTTGGATCGCAACACTGTATTTTCCATTGATCTTTGAAGTTGCATATGCAACAATGTCTTTTTCACCTCCAGTGCATCTTAATTCAACAGTAGCACCTGTTCCAACAATTTCAAGCACCTAATTAGTATAAACATTCGGATATTCTTCTCAATCTCAAATCCTGTATTCAAAAAATTCCTTAAATTTTGACGATCAGGAAAACATGGTTTGTGAATTGTGATAAAGCCATACAAATCGTCGAATATAAGAAAGAGGCATTATAATAACACTAATTTAGGTAACATTTCGTAAAGCATCATATTCATAATTTTGAAATCGCACCTTTTAGATATATCCTTCCATGGGACATCTTTGGGTTGCCCCAATCATAGCATCTGTAACAGTAAACCTTGCCGATTGCTTGAACAATAAGAGATGGTGAAGTGTAGAGATTTGGATCTACAGAAACAGATCCTTCATATTGTTGTGGTGATGACTTCACTGGTGATGGAGCAGAAGAATTGTACTGGTATGGTGGTGTTGATGGTGAAGAAGGTGAAGATTTGTGAAGGTATGGTGGCGTTGATGGTGAAGATGGTGGAGATGCATAAGAATTGTTAATGTATGGTGGTGGTGGTGGTGTCGATGGTGAAGTTGGTGAAGACTTGTAAAGGTTTGGCGGGGGTGATGATGGTAAAGGTGGAGAACTGTATAGATATGGTGGTGGTGGTGGTGGTGGTGATGTTGAAGGTTGAGAAGAACTGTATTGGTATGGTGGAGTTGGTGAATTGTAAACATGTGGTGAAGGTGTTGAATTGTATATATCTGAACTAGAAGAAACAGATCCGTCATTGAAAACCAAAATAAGTACAGATATTGCAAACAAAATTTTGTTGGAGCTTCCCCAGTTTCCAATTGGGTTGTTATTCCTCATCTTATTGTTGATTATCACTTGTGAAAACTTGACTTGCTTTGGTAAATTGTTTCTTGCAGAGAGAGGAGGTGAAGGGTTGATGAATACAGAGGAGATCACAGAGAGAGGTGGAGAAGAACAAGAAAGGCAGCTCCTTTAATAAGTCTTTGAAACCTTAATCCCTAAGTTTGAGAAAGAAAAAAAAATAAATAAATAAAAGATTAATTTCAGGTTTTAAAAAACCACTACACTTTCATTTCCAGACTTGTAGCTATTAAAGACTGCTACATTTACTGCTTACCTGCTTTATCTCTTGGATGCAAATTCAGTGTGTAGTGATCAGCCTAGGGTTTTAAATCGATTCGGGGAATTTCATTCCATAGGTGTGACATACGTTTACAATTGAGGTGTATGGAAATAACTAGAAGTTGATTCTGACAGAGTAAACAGTTGAGAAATTCTGTTGATCTTTTCAAAATTACTTCAAGATGATCTTTACTGTTTCACCCTGGCGTCCTCAATTGATTTGTGGTGGCATGTCATCCGTTGGTCAAAGTAATGGACGGTCAGAAATTAAGCACATGTACGGTGATAGATTTGTTGCTAAAGGAAATGTTCGTCAAATTTTAATTCATCATTTTTTATTTTATTTTATTTTTTAAAATTTGTTCATCATATTCTTTTGTGAGAATTTATTGATGGGATAGCTTGGTTGGATATACTAAGTTAAGGGTTTTTGGTTTCTTTTTATCATGGCTTTTTTCTCTCTCTTGTCCCTTCCTTCAAATCCTCCAAATCTTTTCACCTTCCTCCTTAGTCACTTTTGATCAAATCTGTTTATCATTTCGTCCAAGATCTTGAATCATATTCTGGTGATCTACATGATCAAAAACGAAAAAATAGCTAATAAGATTGAAGCAATGACTCAAAAGTACACATTATCATAGAAGAAAAGGTTAATTGGATTAAGACGTTCAAGAACTTTCGTCACTATAACATCATCTACGATGTGTGAAAGTTATTATCTACGAGCCATAATTAGTAACTGCATGTTACAACAAAGAAAAAAGTGGGACTAGTCACTACAATGAAGTAGGTACAGTGGACAAACATATAACAGCTGGATTGCAACAAGAGAATTGCTAATTTCTTTGGCATTGATGCCTAACAACTGACTTACACAAATTTTCGAATACACAATATTCGGAAGCCTAGTGAAAATGACACATTTCTGTTGAATTTTTTCAAAATTACTTTGAAAATGATCTTTTCTGTTTCAGTTTGATGTACTCAAATGATTTGTCGCGGCATGTCATCCGTTGGTCAAAGTAGTGGATGGTCAGAAATTAAGCAGTTGTACGGTGATAAATTTGTTAGTGAAGTATATATATCCATCAAAATTAATTCATCATTTTTTTATTTTTGAAAATTTGTTCATCATATTCTTTGATGAGATTGGATGGATGGGATTCCTTGGTTGGATATACTAAGTTAAGGGTTTTTAGTTTATTTTTCTTTGTTTGTAATTTCGACCAAGATCAATTAATAGAAAACATTAACTACTGTCTGAATCATATTCTGGTGATCTACATGATCAAAAGCGATAAAGTAGATAATAAGATTAAAGCCATGACTTTTTTTTTTTTTTTGATCGTGAAAGAAGATTTTATTGAAGAAATAAGAATAGATTACAACTAGACCCAGACACGAGATAACTTTCAATAGAAAGTGCAAGGATTATCGAGATATAATCCAAGATAACTAAAAAAAAATTCGAAGAGTAAAAAACAAAAGCGGACACAACCTCAGCAAGCTAGAAGCCCATTACAAATAAACAAACAAAATTGAACAAAACAGCCCATTAGAGATACCCGGATGGAACTGCCCATCAATGAAAGAGAACCCCGAAAACCTAACGAAAATAGCATCGCTACCATAGCCGCCGCCAACCACCATATAGACTACCACTGCCATCACCGATTCACCACTCACCACTGCAGCTCTACTTTTTGATGACCCTGATTATCATCGGAAACCAGCACCACTGCTGATTAAGAACCGAGATGGAAGCCATTTCATCAGCAAAAACACTTTTGTTGGTTAAGCTATGAGATGGCTGCAAGGGATGATTGTTGTAGGAGATGTAAAAGAGATTACAGATGAATGTAAGTGATGGGTGTAGGAGATGTATAAGATGTGGTTTAAAAGTGATTGTTTTGATGGAGATTTAATTTACTTTAGATGTGGTGGCTGCAAGTATGATTTCGATTGGTGAGAGCTAACGCAGGTTCACTGTTTAATGGATGTAGGAGATGTATTAGTATTTCAAACTAAGATGAGGTGAGATATGGGAAGAAGAAAGGGATATCTTCTTGAATTGAAGATAAATGGGTATGGGAAAACAGAGATTCAAGCCATGACTGAGATATGGAATAGGGGATATCTTCAAATCAGTACATTGAAGATAGAGATTCAAGCCACGACTGAGAAATGCGAAAATGAAAAGGGGATATCTTCAAATCGGTAAATTGAAGATCGAGATTCAATCCATGGACATGGGAAAACAGAAATAGAAACTATGAAATAGAAGCATGACGGAGAATCAACAAAACAACAAAATCCTTGCTCGGATCTAGCCTTTGGACTAGATCCGAGCAAGAAGAAAGATTTTGTAAAAGTTGGGTTTGAAAGAAAGATAGGGAGGG
>JAJJWW010006340.1:0-23092 GCA_023531295.1 Papaver armeniacum | reverse complement strand
GTTATATGTAATATACCTTTGATAAAATTAAATGGGTCTGTTGTGTTATTTCTAAGAGTTCATTGTGTTGTTGATCTTGTGAAGTTTTTTAAGTACATTGGTGCATGGAAGACCTCTTATGCTCATGGGGGCATAAAGAGTTAAAGAGAAAAGAAGAAAGACTTTCGCTGCGTAAAGCCTTAAGGGTGAAGGCAGATGCATACTTTGATGCAAGTGTGCAAGGCTAAGTACTTGTGGGTGAAGTTGATTCACTAAACCATATAGTATTGTGGGTCATATCCCATGGAAAATTTTAGGCCGTAGCATGTGACAGCTGGTATCAGAGCAGAGTTTGGGGACACAGTTCTTGATTTGTCTCTCTTTTACTCAAGTTTGCGTCATTTGTTTGTCGAATTCAGTGATGGATTATTTGGGTTTCGCTAGTATGAAAACTAGTAAAAATTGATCTTGTGTAGAAAGACCAATTGTAATGAACTTTGAAGCTTGAGGTAGCAACATGCTATGAAAGTTTATGACAAAGATGTCAAAATTCCTGCCCAAAGTGTTAGACGAACGCGCAAGAGTCATTGGAAACCGGGTTTTCAAGTGATTGCACGACGAAACTCAAGAGTATGATGACTTCTATGGTGCAAGTCAGGGTGTTGAAGTCCATGTTTTTCACAAGTATGCGAATATTAAGCATTTAAAATGCATGTTTTTGTATTGTTATTAGTACCATGTACACTACAAATGGTAATGGAATTTTGCAAAAATTACAGAACTCAAAGATGTTGTTGGCTTTTGTAGAGGCAAAGATAATTAAGAACTTGTCTATGTGATAAAATTGGAGGTGTCTCGTTGTAGCCAGTTTGATGGAAGATTAAAATTATCTCTCTCGAATGCATATACCTTGGTGGTAATGCAAACTCTGGGTGTAAATCAACATTTTTTGTGGCAATGTGATGCTATGAAAGAAGAATTGGATGGCCAATTCTTGTCTAGCATAAAGCTTATGGAAAGGCTGAAGAAAAAACCGAAAGTTAGGGAAAAACCGATACACCACGGTCTTGCGTTTGTATAGTGTTCTTAGTTGATGCTAGATGAGCACAAGGAGTGTGCTTGCACCTGGTTTGTGAAAGTTGGATTAATATGCTTAAACAAGGGTATCCAAAGACCTGCATTTTATCATAACCACAAGTGGATGTTCTTGTCGCCTACAAATCAGTATTGTTACTAAGACGATTTTGGAGAAGGGGAAAGACAAGAGAAACCAGATGTGCATGGAAAGTAAAAATGAGTTCCAAACTGAAAAATAATGCAGCTTGCTTCAAGGAATGTAGGCATTGGGCGCCTCATTTGCGAGGATTGTAGCCTTGTTTGAGATTGTACAAGGGATTTATCCGCGATAGTAAATGATGGATCCGATTTTGCTGAGCTTTACGGTGACCAGAATTACCAAGTTAGGTTCAATCCAGTTGCGCAAAGGTGCACAAGTTTGTGTCAAAATATGGATATTAACAAGCACGACAGATATGCAATATTAGCATGCGCCAAATGAGATTTGGGCATGTCCAAGATGCATAATATGTCTAGAGATGCAAGTTAGGACGAATTGTGGATGCAAGGAAAATGGAAGGACAAAGTATAGGTGATGCATGAGCATGGTGTGAGATCATTCTTGAAGAATCTTCATGAAAGCTAAAGCAACATGAGAGCTTTAATTTGAAGGAGGATTCAACTAAGTATCAATTATATTGTTCTTCTTTATAGGAGTTACATAAGAACGTTGATAGTTAGAAGAGTGCATAAGGCAATGAGGTTTGCAACATTGGGGGACAATGAGGTCTTTGTCTCGCTTCCTTATTTATTGCTTAAAAGCAAAGATGAAGTCAATATTACAAGATTTGTTAGGTCTTACAAGTTTGCAATCAGACGGTGCAAGTATTTGCTCAAGTTTGAGTAAACTTTTAGTTTAAGTCGTGTGACCTTGGTGTTGGGAATTGTCTTTCTATGCAATAAGGTAGCAGTGCATGAGGTTATTTGAGACGAAAGTTCATGTCTCTTGCGTTCAAAGTAAATTTGGTTCACGTGGAAAATTCTACATATCATATTAAGGTAAAATATGCAGTAGAAGACGCTGAAAGTGAAAGAAGCAAATAGAGTTGGTGGCGTAAGGAGCGCGATTGTACCTGAATCAGTGGGAGACTGAGTTCGGCTCAACTACATTACTGCATCAAGTTAATTGGTAGTAGGCTAGTGTCTGTAGTAGCGCTTAACACGGTTTGGTGTTCAATCGGACTAGGTCCGGGGTTTTAAGTTTGCCTTCCTCGTTAACAAAATTTCTGGTGTTTGTGTTATTTATTTTTCCGCATTATATTGCTTATCTTTATAATTGAAATATCATAGGTTGTGCGTTGATCAATCACAACAGATAGGTCCAACCTTGTTTGTTGGATAAGACTTGATTGATCCTTGGATATTGGTCTTTGGTACAGTCCAAGAACTCTCTTTGTAGTTAGGTTTACAGATTAAGTTCTGTAAATGTTCTAACAAGAAGAGAGAGAGAGAGAGAGAGAGAGAGAGAGAGAGAGAGAGAGAGAGAGAGAGAACTCTAGACACTTTCCTTGATTGAGTTTTTACTCTCGGAGTTGTGTTGATTTTGTCCATATAGATTGCCTACGAATAAGTTGGTGGTGTATTTTGGTACCCCCAGTGTTTTCAATATTGATTTTTCAGATTGTCCAAGACCGCTTCTACACAATCAGGTTCACAAATATCTGGTATATACATATTAATTATGGAAGAGAAAGAGAATAACTCTATTTATTATCTAATTCAAGGGTCTCTGCTTTTGACCTACTTGTGATTGTCCATATAGGTTGCCAAACGAAAAAGTTGGTGGTGTACTTGGTACCTCTCCTTTTCAATTTTGCTTAACTGGTTCTTGCCTTTCTCCATTAGCATAGTCATACAGATTAGTTGAAATTAAAATCGACAAAGAAGAAAATTGGTAGAATTTAATTTTGTTGAAAATTTTACTATATTAGAGAATGACAAAGATGAATTACCATCTTTAGTAGCGCAATTAGATGTATCATCATTCTTCGTCTTTGTTAATAAACTATCATTGACATGAACAAATCTCAGAAAAGTTATCGACAAAGATCAATAACAGATCTTGATTTGAATTATGATGATGGATCTGAAAAATTTATTGGAATCGTAAAAGATTATATGTAAAAGATGTTGATTCTGTAATCTGCTGAAAAATTGATGTAAAAATTATTTGCGGAAGGTTTTGAATTATTGTTTTGGATCGTAACCGAGTGATACCATGAGAAATATGTAATCTATTATTGAAGAAATAATTGTTGTAAACTCTAAGGAGAGTTATTAAAGATACTTATATAGGAAAGAATACAACCGTAAGATTAAGGCTGTAATAACAACAGAGTTGGACTTTAGTCAAATAGTCAAGTCAACATATACTTGACTCATATATCTGATAAGACTCGTAGTGATGGGCTATTTTTTTCTTAGGTTCTTTCCTGTTCCGAATGATTGGGAAGACAATAAATAATATTGATTTTGAGAATTTCAGTCCTCATATCCTCAATAATTACTATTGTAGGTGTGAATAAGTCAGCTTCGATTCTGTTGCTAGAAGTCACACAAGTCATTTTCTTGTTGTCAATCCAGTAATCTTTAGCCAAATTCTTCTGCTGATTGCCGAAGCTAACCGATTCCTCTTAAGCCTAAAACTCGCTCAAAGTTTACATCTTCAACATATCATCATCAAAGGTGATTGTCTTTCTTTGGTTAAAGTGCTAAACGATGATACTTTTTATCATTCTATGGATGATTCTTCGACTTGTAATAAGTATTTTAACTCGGTTTCCTTCAATTTTGAGAAGAGATGAGCTAATGAAGTAGCTCATCATCTCGTATCTTATGCATTAAAGCATGATGTCCAAGAAGGTTTGGCATCTTCTCAACCCCAAATTGTGTAGCCTGATTGCATTGCTTATGAGTCAATTGTCGGACTTTTTCTTATCGTTTTCTTTTTTTTAGTTGTTGTTTTTTTTTTCTTTCTTTATACTAACATTACAAATAAAATTTATAAACCAACAATGTTGTGTCGAACCTAAAAACGTTGCACAAGACCCACGACCGTTACGATACCCCATACCCACCGTGGACGTGAGGGTTTTTGTCCAACCCCGTGCCTTTATTAGGCCGATAAATGGGTTTTTTTGTCCATACCCGCATACACGTTGTAACCGTTTTCTAAAAATTAGTTTGAATGTTTTTTTCTTCTAAATAAAACTTTTAACGTGGGTGCGAGGTTGGTTTTAGGTCATAACCGTGTAAAAACCTTACCTTCAATATACACTCTGTTGATTAAAACTTGCTAAATATTTTTAAATGATACAAGGCCTTGAGAAGTTTTAAAAACATAGGATTGTTAAACTAGTTTTCATCATTTAAAGACCCTAGACCACCTCTTTTTCAAGTCCCTTTCTCCGAGAGACTTTCACATTTTAGTCAATGGTTGTTGGTGTCTTGTGTGTGAACATATCCATAATAACCATCATTAGGTGCCAATTTATGAGCCGGCCTTCTTAACGTTTAGAGATTTCTTTACCATCAAAAATAAAGTGTAACGAGAATCATATGTTGGATTTGCTATCACTATAATTTGGACACGAATTTTATCAAACTTTATCAAACTTTCGTATGAAATGTATTAAAATCGGAAAAATAAATACTATCTAAAGAGTATAAGTTGGGCAACGGATTTTTTGAATTAAATCTTTAAAATTTCAATACACAAACAAAACTATAAATTAACACAAAACTTTGATTTGATAATGATTATTTTTTGGTTTCACAAATAAGATATTACTTATCAATGTGTCAAATAACTATGGCACTCTCTATTTATCCTCTGATCAACTTTGGTTTGCATATATCTAATTTTTGGATTATATCTAATTATTTGCGGGTTTAAGCATTTAAACTCAAACCCGCCCTACCAGCATATCACTGATCTTAAAACACCGCTCATATTGTGGGTGCGGGGATTTTAATTATGAAGAAAAGTTTGATTTTCTTTTGTATGGGCTATCCAAATTTAGACTGGGCTTTTCCTTTTTCCCTGGTTACCAAGGTGAAAGTGAGCTATTCTTTTTTTTTTTTTTTTTTTTTTTTTTTTTTGGGGGTGCTGCGGCTGGGTAAGCCACCCCCACATCCGTGCGTATAGTGAAAAGCATAGTGAAAAGCTTTGAGCAATTTAATTTTATCAAACTTTCGTAAATAAATTGTATAGTGAAAAGCATTTTAAAGCACCTATGTAAAGAATATAAACATGACTATCGAATTATATACATTTCTTATACTAACAATAATCAAATAAAATGGTAGTATTAGAATTTCTTAATGATATAGGTCATCTATTAGTTGGACAAAATTTAAAAATTAAAAAATACCTTGTAACAACGTTTTTAGACACGTTAAAAACGTTTTCACGCACGTTATAACGTTACATAGGAAATTCGGATCAATAATTTTTTATTTCTATGTAAGTTACAACGCCGTTATTTTTCAAACCCGCCCAAAACGCGTTTTTAACAGCGTTTTTGGCCCCCAAGACGGTTTGGTTCAGTTCAGAAACTTAAAAACCGTTGCTCTTGGTTTCGGTTCTGGCTCCTCCAAACCTTACCAAGGGCGGTTTGGCAGGCAGAGAGTCGGGTCTAACATGGATTATAAAACCGAAACCGGGCTTGATACGGCTGGGCTGGAATGGATATCCCATTCTACTGCAGTTTCCTCGTTGGTATAAAAAAGTATAGTCAATTGCTTCTTCTCATATCTCTCTCTCTCCGCGTTCATGAAAAATTATTAAACAAACAAACAAAACAAGATTACTTGGTTTTATTATCATCAGATAGAAAAATACACAAATTTTATCAGCTTCACAAGATCTCTGGAGTTGACAAGGTAAATTTACCATCTCACTACTCCATTATCATCATTCAAACTTTAGCGGTAATCTTTTTATTATTTGGGGGTTTCCCTCTTCTTCTTTTTTTGTTTCAGAAAACCCTAGTATTTTTGTAAATACTTTTCTTAATATCTGGCTTCACCATTGGAACATTAGGGTTTAATTTCATCTTAGATCTGTTTGTACATCTTTATGTTTACCAGAATAACAACTCTTTTAGGGTTTGTATCTAGCTCTTGATTTTGTCTGTTTATTTGGGTATTGTTTTTTGTTTAAGATCTGCAACTATAAATCTGGGTATAGTTTCTGTATGAATTTTTGATTTAGGGTATATTTTTTTGTTAGCTCACTGCATTTATTTGCTAAATCTGCAGGAAGGATAAGACTGAAAAATCGTAATGGAGGGAGTTGGGGCTGAAGGGGAAGGTGGAGCATCTGCTACTGCTCCCATGGCTAAATGGAAAAACGATGTTTCTAGACTTTTTCAGCATTATCTGGATAAATCTACACCTCTGCCAGTTCATAGATGGATAGGAACTTTAGCTGTTGCATCAATTTATATCTTACGTGTTTACTATGTTCAAGGGTTTTACATTGTTTCCTATGGTCTGGGGATATATCTATTGAATCTGTTAATTGGGTTTCTTTCGCCCAAGATTGATCCAGAAATGGAAGGGTTGGATGGGGCTTCTTTGCCAACAAAAGGTTCTGATGAGTTCAAGCCATTCATCCGACGTCTCCCTGAGTTCAAATTCTGGTAAATATATTGTTTCGCTTAACTGTTAGCTGTAACTATTACATCCTTTGCTGATTTAAATCATGTGTTCCTTTCTTACTATATCTCAGCAGATACAATATTAAACTTGCTTATCTAGGCTAAGCCATCTTATGTGAAAATTTTCCCTGGGTGTGTGGATATATCATTGTTTTGTTCCTTTACTGCATTGGCCTGTAGTAGTTATGTATTCACTATCACTAAACTGTAGACACACGTATGTCTTTGATCATCTTTGTGAACTGTAGTAGATTTATCTGTGTGAGCATTCACCAATTTGCAAGTTGCACAGTTGGGAATGGATAAGGCCCTTCTCTAATTATTGAACTTGTTTATCTAGGTTAAGCCATCTTATATGAAAACAAATATTGCCCTGGGTGTGTTGATATATCCTTTTTTGTTCCTTTTACTGCATTGACCTGTAGTAGTTATGTATTCACTATCACTAAACTGTAGACACAAGGTATGTCTTTGATCATCTTTGTGAATTATAGTAGATTTATCTTTGTGAGCATTCGCCAATCTGCAAGTTGCACAGTTGGAAAAGGATAAGGCCCTTCTCTAATTATCTTAGAATTCGCTAAATGTACCTTCAGCTAGGGCATGCATATATTGTGGGCTAATTTGTCTAAAGGTAATGGCTAGAGTACAGTTGCTGATAGTACCTATGTGTTTTTCCAAGCACATTGCGATTGTAGTGGATGTAGGAAACATGACTTCTATGTGAAATCTCATCTTGTCTGGAGAGGCTTTTAGTGTGATAAACTGATAATGGAAGAAAGTAGTTAGTACTGGGTTTCAATTCTTGTTTGCTTGTTAATTTTTGCAGCAAAAAATATGTGGTCTGTGTCTTTTGCTGCAATCAATTTTCACCACTCATTATGCTCTATTTTTTCTTTGTTGTTACTGCGATTTGTACTTCTGCTGGGCTTAAAATAATATTATTCATTGTCGTCTTGTCTCTTGTTTCACTGATTATAGGTATTCCATCACAAAGGCCTTCTTGGTAGCATTTTTCATGACATTCTTCTCAATGTTCGATGTACCTGTTTTCTGGCCCATTCTGCTCTGTTATTGGATGGTTCTATTTTTCCTCACAATGAAGCGTCAAATTCTACACATGATCAAATACAAATACATTCCCTTCAGCATCGGGAAGCAGGTTAGCTTCATTTAGTCTAGTTATTGCTAAAAGTATTCCTTTTCATTGTTTTCTTAATGGCGTGTAATTGTAATCCAAATTTCCGTTCATCTTACTTACAGAGGTATGGTGGCAAGAAGTCTGGAGCTAGTACCAGTGCCAGCAGCAGTGGCTTATCCAGGGACTAGATGCTTGTGAATTCAAGCTCTGTATTGGACAGACAGAAGGGACTAGTTAGGAGTATCACAAAAATATCATGCTTTTAGGTTTTTTTTGAAGACCATATATTTCATGTAGCTTTCTGGCACTTAGATGCGTAGTTCACTCGAGTCTTTGGCTTCTTGTGCGACTGCTCACATGGCAGTGCCTCTACACCAAAGTGAAACTTCTGAATATAGAAAAATGATGGGAGTACATTGTTTCACTTATGTAAGCAAATTATGTTGCATGTCTAAATTTCCCTCTCCTATTTTCAGCTTGATTAATATTTTTTGTCAGGGTGAAGTTTTACAATTCTGAACCTGGGGATTATACACCTCATACTATAGCATTAGTGTATTTCTTCATCCTGTAGAGGAGTCAAATCTATAACACTGCGTTTGTATTGACGATACGCCTTTTTAGTTTGGAATTTCTACTTGTTTTCTGAGTTTTTAAGTATTCAAGTTGCATGAGAATTGACCTCAACTGGTCTGTAATTCAGTGATAGACTTTTGAGTCTGATAAGAATGCATGGATTGAAACTGAAGAGAGGGCCAAAAGATAAATTGTATGCAAGAATACATGAAGAACATTGTAAGTTCTTTTATTGCTTCCCACTCTGAAACAGATACACTCTGTTGTTTTAGGTCCTATAAAGATTCTTACAAAGAGTACCATATATCCAGATCTTCTATTTGTACACAAGCTAAACTCTTGGCTGGTAATCTCGCTCAGAGAGGATACAAGATATTACTGTGGTAGGTATGAAAGCTGACCTCTCAAGCTCTTCCTGTAGATACTCATGAACTTTGCTACAAATTCTGCATAAATAAATTTGTTGATTAATTATAGTAGCCTTCTGAAACTGACATTAAGAAAACCATGTAAGTTCATGTACCTTCCAGTTTTAGCAGAGCGGTTGTCCCTTCTGGAAGTCTCTTATCCTGTATGTGTTTATTCAAAATGCATCAGCCGTAGCCAACAAGGATGGGGAAGAATTCAGTTATCTGCTAGCAATTCTACACTAGCAGAAAAAGAAACAACTTACATAGTAAGCATGCCAATAATACAGTTCTCTTTTTACACTAGTGTCTACTCTCTTCAGAAACTGCTCCACAAGTTTCTGCAAATTGGACCGAGATTCCCATCAGAAAAATAGATGTTATCTTGGAAGTGAAAATTTAAAAGTCCGGTAACCCATTTGTCAATTATTACCTGGAGGATCAATCTGGGATGAACAAATTCACCTAGTAGCTTTTGCAAATCAACACGAATGAAAAACGATCTGACAAAAGAGGTACACGAGGAATGAAAATCATGTATAGAAAAGATTAACAAAGAATGCAGGTCTTAGAGACTAACCTTTGTGGTGATGGATCAGAGAGAATATCAGCAGAAAGTTCCACCAAGACGTCTTCCCATCCTATTGGAATTGGTTGTTCATCGGCAAAAGGGTAGCTGCAATTTGGGATGTGACGTTCAGTAAGGTAAAATCTAAAATGGTTTTAATCAGAACACACAAGTCTCTGTCTCTCCTTACTTGTGAGCTTTACATGCTTCCAGTGCCATGACTGCTTTCCTTATGTTCTGCTTAGACTTGGTTGCAATTTTAGCAGCAAAGCTCATGGGAAGATCAAAGCTTTCCTTCCTTCCTATTTGAATAAGAACTTCCATAATCTAGCATGTATTGACAAGTATTTTGTTTCAATTAAACTGTAGTTAAAGCGTTAAGTGGAAAAATTAGTGGGCATTTGGTGATTGAGTGATTGTTACTTCATGAGTGATGGGGGCATCAACTGTGACAATTTTGCATCTGCTTTTGACTGAATCGAGTATGCCAACATCATCTTCACAGCAAAGTATGATCTTGCATGTCTCCATGTAACAATCCATTATCCATTTTATCATGTGCTGAACATTCTCTGCTAGTTTTTCGACTTCATAAAATACCATCACTGGAACAAAGCGCCATATATTAAATACATAAAAGAAAAAGATGCTGCCAAATATGGGAACAGAAATGGCGGTGAGATCACGGAAATATATTAAGGACCTTTGTAATCCGCCCAACAAGTTGCGTTGCTAACTTCAGGAGTCATTGCATGACTGCTGGTCATTTCCTTGACTAGGGTCATTAAAGCGAACCTAACATTCGTTGTTTCTGATTTCAGACAAAGCTCCACATGGTGAGGGCTGGAAATCAATGGAACAACTATTTGCATTGGTCCCTTTTCCTGTCAAACAGTATCATTGAAGATTGCAGGTTTTTAGTTGGGGTTTTTGTAATAGCAGTGCGCAGTCATTCTTTAACAGTACATTTCATGGCCTGTAGTATATTTAGACATATTCATTGGTTTCTCCAAAGGATGAGCATAGTTCTGATATGAAAACATATTGATGCTTATACAACCGAAAACAGAAAGAAAATGATGTTACTGGATGCTGTATACCTGAACACTGAAGCATCTTAACTCGTGAGTTATCTGCAATATATGTCAAACAACTAAACATGGTTAGCCTTCTGTTGGAAATGGGTCTGACTGAAAAATTGTGTTCGTTCAAGTTATACCCCCACTCAGTCAAGATATAAAAGACATACGTTTAGAGCTTGATCTCCATAGATTTCACACAGTAAAGCCCTCGTCAGCGCTTTCTTCCCTGAACCTGCAGGCCCCTTGAACAGGATATGCGGGCAAGTGTTGTGGGATATCTAGTTCATGTGCAACAGAATAATTGTCAGTCATTAGCAAGCAATACTTATTCTACTAATTGCAACATTGTCAAGGATTACATGTGTGGTGCAATTTCGAGATAGGCCAATTTTAAGTAAAGCAGTGGCATATAGTCATATAACTAAATTTTGAGGGTGGGATGATTGCAATGGATAAATATATGTTTACCAATTGCTTTAGATGCTGTGCTTGCTGTTTGTTACAAATGAAGGCACTCAAAGAACCAGGTTGATGCTTGTCAGCCCAAAACTGTCTGAGGTTTTCAACCACAAACGCCTTCTGAATAAATGAAGCTTCATCAAACTCGTAACTTTCAGGTGCTTTTGACGTCCTACAAGGACCCTTTCTCCCGCAGCTAAACCATGTATTTTTCTGACTTATCTGCATATTGTCTGTGAATTTTCTGAAACTCTCACTCAATGTTCCGCTGCCGTCACTCGTTTTACTACTCTGTGTACTCCTTTTACTACTAGACCTCCTGCTTGAGACCCTATTCAATGTTGTATTCTTTTGAGATGTCACAGCATTTGATGAAACACCGCGGTTAGTTTGATCTGCATTAGCATTTGGTTTGCTTCTTTGGCGAGGTATGGAATCTCGTTTAGAAACTTCCTTTGGTTTAGAAGTTAAGTTGCTCCCCTGACCGGGAATTTTCTTGACAACATTCCTTTGCAATGGTAACGTTTGAGAAAAGAAAATATCGCCAGGTGAAATCGATTCTGTCACCTTTGAATCAACGTTAGCAGGATCGTTTAAAGTCCTTGCATTAGCAATCATTTCATTGATCTCGCTTGCGGTTTCCCTATGCTTTCTTGGCAATGGAGACGGAGTCCTGTCTTCTTTCCATGCCTCCAGACCCGTAACAACCCGCTGCTCCTTCTCTTTTGCTCTTGGTTTTGGAGCAGATACTGATCTCCGATTGTAAGTTGGTTTTAGTGAACTTCTGTTTTTATCTCCTTGGTTTTGTAAGGATATACTATATGTTTTGGGAGATCATTTCTTATAAAAGGACTAGTATTTGTCTTCAAAGTAACAACATCAGCGTCGTCATCTGGTTGTGGTCTGTAAGGAGATTTATGCTGATTGTTTCTAACTGAGCTAGATTTTGAAGTTGTAGCAGCGGAACTAAAATCATAATCATGGTTTGACGAACTACTTGGAGGCGTCAAGCTCCTACCGAATGCTTTTGGTCGATCTTTAACTAAAACTCTGACTTTCTGGAGATGGTTATAATTATTTACCGTCGGAATTTCATGCCATGGGCTGTCTGGCCAATCAGTGTCTGCATCAGAAGGCTCATAGCCGTTTCGTCTTTGCTTAGGTGCCGACTTTGAATGCGAACTTCTGCTGCTGTGCCTTGAAGAGATTTCCATTGCTGACAAACGATGACAGCAATGATGAACAAAACTGAATTCTAACGTTCACTTTACTAATTCTGGTTTTCTTATTACAAAATTTTACTTCAACGAGAGACGAACTAGAAATAATGCGAGGCTTGCGATTCCAGCAAGAAGAAAATATAGAAAACTTGGAGATGAAAAGAAAAAACTTTTTCATTTGATGTTTACAAGAGTTTGGCATCGTTGAAGACAAGGGTTTTGGTTTGGATTTTGGATTTAAAAGATTATCTATCTTTTAAGGTTCCAGACTTTTTACAACCAAATGACGGAATTTGGATTTCCTGAAATTTCTATGTTCTGCCTATTTGTCTTTTATTGATGTTGAGTTTGACAAACAACAAGAAGAGTTTGTATTTTTGCTGCTCATCCGTTAGCAGAAAACGGCAAAGATGGTTTTAGACTCAGAAGCAGCAGCGCATGGTTGGCTATTCGGTGAACAAGAACACAACTGGCCTGATAACGCCAGGACATCCCGATGACTTCTTTTCATGACAATCGACATTGTCATTCTTAGGACAGGTATGGTTGCTTTTTGCTGCACCCATCGGATACAACCACAACTCTTGCTATTGACTGATCATACCATGCCATGCCTTGGTGTCACAAGTGGCACATCGCAAGTGGACTTCGTCATTAGATTATCAAGCAAATTGCAAGGTCAAATTAGATTACGCTGTCAAAGGAAAAAGGAAGGCCTTGGTGTCACAAGTGACACATCAACTACAATAATGTAGCGTAGCAGTTTTTGATTTTAGCTAGATGTGCTAGTAGTTGCCGTAAATAAGCTGCGCGTGGCCTGTCCGCTCGTAGACTAGTCCACTCTTTTGGTTCATCTGGTCATGTGAGACAAACAGAAGAATTATGCACGGTTAGAATTGTTGGCGAGGATATCATGGTGGTGGAAAAATGGGTTTAAGGGAAGTTAATTCCACCACCATGAAAATCCCCAAGATTTTAAACGGCTAGCTGTGGGAATATCAATTTATCCCATTCGAAATAGCAAGTAGTCAAACAAATCATTCCTTTTGGATAACCTACAAATGTTTGGAAGAAAATCACAGGCAATCTCCTTTTGGTTTTGTCCAATTTAATTATAATGGAAGAAGATGGCAAGTCATTACCTCCTCAAAAAGACATTGTTTCATTTCCTTCCCAATTAGCAAGCAACTAATATAAAAGTTTTCCTTGAATTCATATTTCCATTTCAAAATAAGATTCCCATAAGAAAAGTCTATTCTATTTTTAAATGAAACCAGACTACCATGACGTTTCATTTATACTAGTTCGTGCAAGGATTGCTTAATTATGTGTGCATTTCTCTGGTTAAGCACGTCTTAGAAATATACATCTGTGGAATATCTAGAAAAATAGTTTCTATAAGCAGGTAATGCCTAAAGCTCTTTCGAAAGTCAAATGTGTACCAAGCTGGATTTATACGGCCACTTGAAATGAGCTGAGTTAGAGATATAGGTACATCCATCCCTTCAACTAACTTTGGAACCAACTAAATAATTAATAGTACAACCCAATAAACCAAATGCATTATGAGTTTTAATGCAAAGTTAAAAGTTGGTTTGTTAAGGTCTCTCAATCATTATCTGATTGTCATTAGTAACAACTCCTCAACTACTGATCCAATGAAATCTCACATTGTCATATTATCACATTAGTATATTGCGTTTGCTGAATGGAAACTGAATGGAAACGCTGCTACTACTACCACTACCAACACCATCATCATCATTATCATCCAACAACAACTAGTTAGAGATTATTAGTTTCTCTAATTAATCATTGAATTGTTATTTATTTAAAACATGGCCAGCTAAAGCCCTACTTGGTCATATTATATATTTCACCAGTTCACCTCCCTCTCTCTATATCTCTGTATTTCTCATCTTACACCATAAAACCGAGGAAGGATGAGCTTTTTTGGAGGGAATACTATTGCATGAGCTGCTGCAAACTGCAAGGAATTCTTACGTACCCGGACAGAGAGTGCTAGCTGCAAGGGATTCTTGCTAGAAAAGAGAGAATATACCGCGAAAATGACTGCAGGAAGAACGTATGTTTTGATCTTCTTCTTTTGGGCTCTCATCACTATAATCACTCCAACTCTGATTCATTTGTCTGCCGCTGCTAAATCAGCAAGTTTGTTGTCTCATCACACCAAAGGTACGGACTCTTTTTATTTCTATGCTTTCTTTGGGTCATTGATGATACGAGGCTTTGTTTTGGTTACAACTTTTAGTTATTGTTATGCATTTGGTGCAGTTGAAGAATCAATCAAAGCAAGCGGGATGATAATATCTAATTATTTGGAGAGAAAAGTATTATCAAGAAGGGCACCAATTGATCGGAAACCAGCACCGGAAATGGCGTCGGCAACAACACTAGCACCCACACCAGCACCTGAACCTGAACCTGAACCTGTGGAAGGGGGATCTTCAATCTGACTAATTAACAAATGATCACTTATGGGGAAATACAATGGAGGAAGGGGAAGTACAATGTAGGAAGGATTGTAATTAGTGTAATTTAATCAGAAATTCTAACTACACTGACAATATATTTGCTTATTTACATAATATCTGGGTCTGAATTATTCTCAAGTTTGGATTCTCCACCCTGATGGATTTTTAATCTCCTGCCTAACCGTGAAGCCAACTCGATGCCTATCAAAAAGATTTTTTTTAAGAGGACTAGTTTGTCACCCGTGCGATGCACGGGTCTGTTTATTAAATATTTGAGGCTCCTTATATCTTACTATAATAAAGAAAATTAATTAGACCCTTTTATGATCATCATTTTAGAATCTACTATGTATTCTATAATTATCGACTTAAATGAAATAAATATACTTATCGAACTTATAAATATTGCATTTTCTAAAAAAAAATTAAAACTTAGAAGGAATATCTTTAAAAATACACATCGGATTTTTTTATATTTTTGAAAGCTCTTTAAATTATCTATGTAATGAGTATAAACAAGGATATTAAATTTTTATTTTAAGATTTTTTCCCATTATTATCAAATTTGACAATTTCGTGTTCATCCTTTTCATTAGGAAAGATATTTAAACGCTCTTGATGAATCTATTTATAATTTTGGATAGTCAATAAGCATAATATTCTTCTTTTTTTAACTTGTTACCTTTTTATAGAATGAAACAATACTAAAATTATTATAAAAAGGGTAACAAATCAATAAACTTATTTCCCGATTTTTAAATCTCCTTTAGGAAACAACAGTTACATAATTTACATATTTGTATAAAATATCTATTACATATCAAGATCTTTTTATAGATAAAAAAATAATAAACCAATGGCTAAACTAATGTATCTTAGTTGATGTGCAAAAAAATAAAACGAATAAAAAGGGCTAAAACAAATATAAACTCCAATAAAGACAATGTACTCAAAAATGACTTATTCTTCGCATTCTTTTACATCCTCTTTCTAAGGAACGATTGTTTCTCGTGGATATAAGGCATTTTTCCATATCACGTTTGTTTAGGCAAAGAGTGTCATAATTATTGATTTAATTTGTTTCCTCTTTGTCTTGGTAAAAAGTACCATAATCATAAATAATAAATAAAATATTTTGTTGCATTGTTAGTACATTTCTTACCAATTCAATCAAGGCAATAAAAATGATGTTAAAACCGAGTAAATATTCAAAATCATTAACTCGAAAGAAATATTTCCAAATTTTTTTTAATAACCTTTTTATTTTTTTGAGTTGCAGTATATTGAGTAACTTTTATAGTATAAGCATGGGCGCAATCCGCCACGATAAACGTGGGACCGATTTAAATTTTACATTGTTTTTATGACGTAGTGGGGTTCAGTTCGATCGATATAGGTTTCTTTTCTGGTAAAAACCCGACTGTGCGGATTACCAATGTTTATCCGGCCATACGTACCAACCCGGTCCTTAGTGACCCAGGTTTGTATAATGATCGGAGCTATTGGACTTGATAATTTGTCGAAAACACTATTTTTGGATACCATAAGTTATTGGTAATGCTATTGAATACCGGATCAAGTTGGAGGTCTATCTTACAATCCACAAATTTGTTGATGTACAAAATTATTCAATCTGGTAGGCGAGGTGAGTGATAACTTTGTTAAAAATCCATTCATAGTAAGAAAACTTGAGTAGTAATATCTATCAAATGGACAATTAAGTAAAAATCCAACAACCCCAGGACGCATCAATGGTCGTCTGTGATGAACTTTAGCAAATTACGTATATATGCATGGAATTTTCTTTGTTGTAAGCCATTGTTAAACAATATAGGGCAAATCAAAATTTAGCAAATTGTTGTTATTGTGCATAAACTCCAAAGCACAAATCAATTTTTTTTTTAATTATTTTTTTCGACGAAAAGGTTGCATTCAAGTAAATGGCAACTCAAAATTCTTGATGGCAAATAATTTTATTACTTTTTTAGTTCAAGAAAACAATAAAGAATTGATTAAGAATAGCAAAAACGTTCTTAAGGAAAAAGGTAAATTTAAATTATTTGCTACGAATTAAATTTTTTTTTTGGTTGATTGAATAAAACCATACAATCATTATCTAATTAAAGATTTACACCTCTTTCTCCTGTGGTTTCCTTTTCTTTTTTTCTTTTTTTTTTCCTTTTTTTTGTTTCTCATATTGTTCTTTAAGTCTTCTTTGTTCTTCTTGTTGTGAATTTGTTGGTTTTTGCCACTTCTTGTTGTTCTTTTTTATTACTGCATGTACGTAGTGATACTCGTACCTGCACTAAAAGAATCCATACATCCGATTTTCCTAACATAAGAAAATACGGAGTTGCAGATAATACCTGAATAGAATCTTCTTCTTTTCCTTGTTTATAAGATTTTTCTCTAGTAAGTAGGAAGTACTTGTCCACATTGACATTGAGACCGATGGCAACATTAGCACCAGCAGGAATATAAAAATCCATATCCATTACAACCCCTTCTTCTCTCTATAGTATAATTCTCATTGAGAAAATACTATGAGCATTTTTTGTACAGACCCCACAAATCATCAATTCGAACTTCAAATAAAATCATGAAGACTCACACACTATTACGATTCTACGTCATATAAATGTCTAAGATACATGGGTAACTGTAATATAAATCTTACATGAGCTACTACGGGATCAACTAAGAAAAGTCGAACATAGCAAAGAAATCTTTAACCTAATAAGAGTGACTGGTAAGTGAAATTAACTACATACAAAAATACTAACGATATGAAATATCTTAATTGTAAACGTGGATGCCAAATCTGAAGCGAAATTAGTTTACAATGACAAAATACAAAGACATCAATATTAAAAGGAGGGTTTTGGAGTCTCATATTGTCAATTTAATATCTCCTAATCAGAATATAAACAAAATAGACAATCACATGCAAACTCCTCAAGAGTAGAGTGTTACTTTGTCGTGGTCCAAAGTTGAGATTACATTCACCATTCTGCAGACAGAAACCCAGATTTTGAATTATAAAAACAAATCAAAACGAAACCGTACAAAATATTCAAACTCAAGTGGGATCAAAAGAGATAGGTTTTCAGACTCACTCCATTATCCTTACTGTTTCATAACCTAAACAATATCAAGGTCACCAGGAACAATACAAAAGGGATTATCGTACTCCTCCCTAACCCACACCTTTAACACAAACAACATACAACATACAACCACCGGGTTTGGAAGTTGAAAAAGTTTGCACGAGCATTAATTGAAAGCAAGGAACACTTTCAAAACTCATAACATCTACATTTGATAATAATTTCCAGCTAACAAATCAAAGACCCAAACATCTCTATGAAACACAAACATGTCTATAATTTTACACTGCTAAACATGTTCCCACTTATTTAATATCTATATTCTCTTTTGCCGCATCTCTGCAATCTTTACATGAAAGACACTATTTTTACCAATCTAGTGAGTAGCTTAATTGTGCTTCGATAGTAATGTCTTTTTTCCTGAACATTACATGCGTAGTAAAACATAAATTAGTAACAAAATAACCAACAAAATATCCAACTGGTGCAACGTTTCAACTTTATTTTCGTCAAAAATGTTCTTAATTTAGAAGACTTGCTTGATATTTCCGTTAGCCCACTCTTTTTCTCGGTTTATTCATGAAGTAGAATGAATTAAAAGGAGTAGGAGAGAGACCATGGTAAACAAAAAATAGGAAGGAATTACAGCACAATATGAGCGAAGAGGAAGCACAAAAATAAAATCACATAGAATACATGGGGAGCAAACCCTGCTTGCTATTGGGTAAAGAAAGAATAACCTATGCCTGAAAAAATTAAGACACAATGAGATATTATTAAAACTTCATAAAATTATACACGCTATCTCCAAGCCGTGAAATATGGACAAAGTAGCATAACATAAATAAATAACAAACCCAACTTCCCATTTGGTCTACAGAGAATAACCTAGCATAACATAAATAAATAACAAACCCAACTTCCCATTTGGTCTGCAGAGAATAACCCGCATCTGCGTGGGGATATTTTTTGCTTTTAGTTGAATCTACCAGTATTAAATACCTACAGGGAAAAAAAACATCGAGTAATTAAGAAATCCTAATTACATAAACAGATACTTGAAACAGGATATTATCAAATTTACAGTGACGTGAGGATACCTATTTGTTTGTGTGATTTTCAGAACTGTTGTACTTTGATAGAAGCGGGAGAGAAAAGGCAAATGGGAGAAAGAGAAGGGTAGGTTGTTGAAGATACTTGGTCTTGAAGATGTGAAAAAAAAAATCTTAATATATTTTGATAATTATTAAGGAAGTAAAATTTTTGAAAAAATGCGGCATTTATGGTACAAAAATCTTCGCCGGGACAAAGGTATCTGAAATTTTATTGGTCGAAATTATACAACATGGAGTAATAAAACTAGAATGTATATCGATCCAGGTGTTTATTTATTGAACTTTGCAGATTGCATATATACAGAGAAAGATTACAGAATATATATTAAAGGAATTTTTACCTATAAGTGAATTCTATTTCATCGTTTCATCCTTCACTGCGATGATTATATCACCAACAATTACGAAGAAAAATCTGTAAAAGAAAGATAACTGCACATAAAAATGAGAAACAAAGATTACTATGAAGTTAAAGTAAACCAAAATATCATATTTCATGGTTTTATCCTTTATTGAGATGGCATATCACCTGCAACTGTCAAACAAAATCAGAGAAAAAGAATATTAAACATTCAATGGTTATTATTATAGGCACAAAGATTAAAAACAATGTTTCATAACAATAGAGAATGATAGATTAACACTCTTTAATGAAATGTGTGCGCACCAAATTTTTCTTACACGTATATCAGAGATTCGGAGCCGAGGGTTAGTTGGACTATCCAATCACCCTCGCCAGGGAAGATGCCAGCAAATACAACCTTTAGCTACCGCACTACAACTTGGTAAATAAGGAAACGGTTAAATAATCATTGATCCATCGTAGGCTAGACTATTCTTTTAAGTTAGCACATGACTATTACTAAAAAAATTCATTCAGTTGGACCAAGAAATTTCTAATAGTAAGAAATCTTTTTTAGAATTCATCCAACTGTTTCTTATCAACAACCTCCTTAGGATCTAAAGTTATAAATCTCTTTTATCTTATTTTGTGTCATAGAATGAAAAAGGCTCAAACTAATAACCCACATAAGAAATTGTTCAGCCCTTTACATATAAGTATTTCACCCACCCTTCACAAAATTTGGGCTAGAGTTCCAAGCTACAATAATGTAAAAAAATGTTATTCTCGCAAGGTTTGATATGAGTATCAATAATTTTGATTCTATTAGGATCCTGCAAGCCAGATGATAGGCAACTGAAAAGATCATCATCAACAACTGCAATACACAAAATCAACGATAATTCCAAAAGTTATATACCTGAAGCTCCAAAGAACAGTGTAATTTTGGTGCACATCCTTTGACAACTTTGTCTGAAACTCGGACTATGTTTCTGTTTTAACCCCCTACAATCCTACAATGCTCTTGGCTGAGTTGAATGCTCTTCTTTACCTAAAGTTTTTCGAGACAAAATGAGAAAATTTTCGTCAAGAAGTTAAGCTTTCAGACTGAGTTGATAAGCAAAGTTCAATTAAAAATGAAATACGTCTGTAATGAACAAAACCAAAAATTAATTAAGATGGGTTTAAGCTAAAAACGTAATACCAAAAGCACATAAAATTTAGTTATGTAACCCTGTGTTGGTATCTCCATTTAGCATCATTCACTGTAAAAGGGATAATTAACCAAAAACATATTTTATATATGTCTAATCAAAAACCAAAGAAGAACTCTAAGAAAAAGAAAAAGGAGAATGGTCTTCACTACCGGGAAAAAAGCCCTACCATTGTTATCCACCACGAAGCTGCCTGTGAATCAACATTAATCCCTGCGATATTGATGCAAAATACCTGCTGACTATTAGGACAAACTTTTATTTTCCCGAACAATCATACAAACACGATTAGGACAAACTGTTATACACAAAATCAACGACAATTCCAAAAATTACAGTCACAAAACACAAATACAGCATAACAAAACATTAGATTTATCAACTTATAAATACACATCATCATCACATGCCTTGAGTTATCGACAATACAATGAGAAGAGATACAGCAGCACCTGCAGATCTAAAATCACCATTAACCGATATATTGCTAAAAATATTGAGGAAAAAAAAAACCTAGAAGAAGAAAAAAAAAACAGCACGAAAACGGTGATACTTACCTTTGCTCAAGCGGTTTATATATAGAGAATCCAAGACCAGGATATCAGTCTAGGGGAAAACAATCTATGGTTTAGGAAACATTACCCTAAACGTTACAAAACTTTCCTAATTTTGGATAAAAAATATATTAGCACATTATTCTCATATCATCGATTTTAGCTGTTGCAAATATTTTTGTATACAAAATATATCGCATATCAAAACATCACTAACTTAGAAATCATACATAATTAGTTTATTTTCCATTTTAGACGTATTTTATTTTTAATTATGGTATGAAAAAAATTTAAGAAAAACAATATGAAATTGAGGTTTGTATTTTTTATTATTGCTTGAATTTTTGTATGCTTGTTTTTTCCTGTGGTTCGATTTAGATTTCAATTAACAATTATGTATTATTTTATTGTTGGACAGGATAACTAAAAAATTTACCCACAAGAAAACTACAACGACGGATTCAAAGGTTAGTACCTGAGACCATCTTGATTATATTTTTTTTTCTAATTGTCTTCAGAAGTGTAATTTTCTTCATAAATTACCGATGTAATCAAGAAATTATTTTCTAGTTCTATTTAATAGAATAGAGTTGTAATTAGGAAAATAATTACTATGAGAATTATAAGTGGACATTTGACATTTTTCTTCATTTTTTTTATTCATTAGTTATGCGATTGAATATGTGATTGATGCATGATTGATTTTTTTTACTGTGAAATTTGATTGTTTCATGATTTAATGTATTTTTGAAAACATTTTATTTTTCGAGATAATTGCTTTAGGTAACAAAAAATACTTTTTTCCATTAAAAGAATCTCGTAGGACCAGAATATATTTTTCACTTTTTCCATTAGGCCACGTCAAATAAATTTCTTTTTAAAAAATTTTGGTGGGGCCGGAATCAACCAGAAGCTCTGATTAACCACAGCGCTCGAAAAAACTCTATTTTTATATAGAGAATGAGAAACTAATTATTGTTAGACTAAGTAAAACCATGTTTGCCGTTACCGCCCTGTTGCAAATTAAAGCACTGGAAATGCGCAATTTTAATTCTACAAATTTTATGTAGTCTTATCATTTACTCCGTTTTTTTTTTTGGCACGACAATATTTTTAATTCTACAAATTTTATGTAGTCTTATCATTTACTGCGTTTTTTTTTTTTTTTTTTGGCACGATAATATACAATGTTTCATTAGCACAAATGCACAATATTGCTTCACCAAAAAAAATCATAATAATACTGGTCATTGTCATAAAAAAAAAAAAAAACCCACAAAGCACAGTAAAAACATCGGAAATGCTATTCAACTCCCTCTTTTGCACCTCCCTACTCACCTCCCTATAATCTAAACCACACATCTAGATTTAGATTCACATTTAGGTACAGGCGGGGTTCACCATTTTCCAGATGTGGGGTTTAGATTGTAGGGAGGTGAAAAAGAGGGAGCTGAATAGCACTGCCGTAAAAACATTTAGAAATAATGGTGTGATTTAACTGGTCCTTGTCAAATGATCCCTGTTTTTTTATAATCAAACTAGAAATGATGTTGATAACACCTGGAGAAGTAAACAGGGGATAGTTGAATCTCAAGTGGATAGTGTCCGTGATTGGGAACCTAATTTCAATCCTGAAAACCAAAAATGATTTACCACTGTGGCTTTGGCAAGATTTCCTGGTTTTGGTATTGAATATTGGAAAAAAGAGATTGTTCAGTTTCTTGGAAAAACACTTGGCAGACATGTTAGAGTTGATGAAACAACTTTGAATAAGGTTGTCGGATATCATGCAAGTATTTTGGCTGAAATTGGTTTTGGTAAAACTATACCGGAGAAGATATGGGTTGAGTTAAAGGTTGGTGGTTTTTATCAAAGAGTGGCAATTCCAAAAAGTCCAAAATTTTGTACTCATTGGATTATTTTTTTGTTGGAAATACAGTCTCAAAGTGCAGATCTATTATGCATGAAAATTCTCAAGCTGAGACTGAAGTCCATGCTTTGAGTGAAAGAAAGTCAGAAATATAAATAAAAATAAGGAAATGGAAAATACTTT
>JAJJWW010006339.1:0-254130 GCA_023531295.1 Papaver armeniacum | reverse complement strand
GTTATGAATATCAAATACATAGATAGGTGTTGATTCATTGATTCCAAACTCCCGCTGGTTTGTCATGATCTATCAACATTCTCAATAATACATTCAAAGAGTGAACATATAAACGCAGGATAAGGCCGAACGCTAAATGTAAAGGAGACAATGATTTACGTGGTTCGAAGACTAAGGCCTACACATCCACTTTATCCGGGGTATTCAATATGGTCAATGATTACAAGAATAGTCGTGAAGACTTTGTGTTTATCGAACCCAAAGGTTGATGTTCATACTTACTTCTAATCTCACTCATTCTCTAGTTCTCTCCTATTCTAGTCCTCTCCCTGTCCTCCCATTCATGTTTGGAAGGGACGTGAGCATACGCTCTTTTGTGTGGGTCCTCTTGGAAAAGAGTTGTTGAGGTTCTATTTTCTTGTGTTTCAGGCATGTCCGCTGACTTCCTTGTCATTCGCCTTCTAATGTTTCTACGTTCATTACGCCGATCACTTCTGCCTTCCGTTGTTATCTGGACACGTGTCTCTCATGAAAGCAAGTATTAAATGCGTGGTTTGGGCGGTCTGGGCCTCCGCGCTAGGCGGTGTCATTTTCCTCTTGTCACGTCTGTGGTTGCTGGACCTTCCCCAAATTGCTGATATGCTCACCACATGATGTAGGTAAAGTGTATGTAGTGAGTTTGGTGTTACGTGGGGGATACCTCCTCCTCATGCCCTTCATCTTCTCGACCGTTGAACTTGATAGATGGCATGCCGCCTAGATCCCATGGATGCCCCTACGTGTCATCTACTTTATGACATGGCCTCCACGCCGGGCCATAAGACACGTGGCTAGGAAGATAAATAAGTGTACTCACAATTTGCCCTCTTCTTGTGACTGCGCCACTTAGTTGGGATAAGAATCGCGGTGGCACGCTTTTTATTCTCATAACTTCCTAAAAAGGAGTTACTTGCATTTATTAAGACGTTTCCCATATCCGGCCATAATCGCCGCCTGCAGTGGACGGTTTCTCTTGGTCCTATAAAAAGAGAAGGATGAGGGAATATGAACCAAATTCACATCTCTCTCTGCTTATTCTCCGCCCACCTTCTCTTCTTCGCCTTCTTAACTTCTTCGCCACCATCGCTTCGCCGGCCGGGCCGCCGCCGTTGCTGGTTGCCGCTGCCGCCGCTGTTAAGCCGCGGCATGAAATTCGTGGGGATTTTTACTTCTGCTTACTCGCCATTTATACCCTTGTTGAGTTCTTGATTTTCGGTAATGAATCATGATGAGCGAACTATGCGTGTTTCATGGAGTTTCGATAACGGTCATTACTGGACCGCAAGGTGTTTTACCGTAATTACTGCTTGATTGCTTTCGTGTTTGGAGTAACAGCTTGAGAGCTTGAATGGTTGTGATGAAACGGGTTTTTCACGTCGATGTTCTCGGGATTTTTTCATTTTTCATCTTCCGACTCGATTTCCAGACTTATTTTGCGTTGTAACCGCTAGAGCATGCCCGACGCTCATGTGTCTTTATCAAACTCCTCCGTCAGTTCCACAGATCTCTCGAGGGATTCCGCAACATTAGGGGCGAACTTCGCCTGGCTACGCTGGTTAACTCCTCGATATTTAACATCCTCAACTCGTCGTGGTGCCTTCGCCAAAAAGGTGATCCGGGCCAACAGGGGTCTAAGTATGCCGTGAATCCGCCCCAGGGACGGCTCCTAAGAGATGCAATCCGCCGCGAACTTGTGATGTGCGTACAGCGCTGATGCCTGCACCGCGACTAATCTTCCTTTTCGACTTCATCTTATGTCAGGTTCAGAAGCCTGACCAAGAATCACCCAAGAGAAGGGCTTCGGGAGATGTGATCTTCTAGATTTAGCTCCTCCTAAGAAGGTGGGGCCGTGGTTCTCATGAGGATGTTATGGAAACGCTACTTAGATGACTTCTTCATACCTTCGTTCTTTTACCTTGGGTAACAAGAGTTCACTGCATACTCGATCTTGAAGCCTTCAAATTGAAGCATGGTCTTCGCACTTCCAAGTGCTTTTATGCCCCATAAAGATATAACCTATGAGATGGTTACACGCATCACAAGACGATGCCTTTCATTTATCGGGACGACCGTGGGTGCTTGAAATGGGTTTGATGTTGCCTTTGTATAAGGTCAGTGATGATTTCGCCACTGCTTTGTCTAGCCGATATCAAGAAGAGTCATAACCGCGGGGTGCGAGTTAGACAGGAAATTATCTTCGCCATCTCCGAGAATGCTATCTTCGTAGCAAAGGCAAACGATGATGACCAAGTATACCTGGTTAGAGGGAGAGAAAGGTGGTATACTCTCGAAAATTTCAACAAGTCCTTTGGAGATTATGTTAATTGTAGGAATACACGTAAGCCGTGGTCTCATGAGTCTCATGAATATTATTGCTGGCCGGGTGGTGGGGAAATTCACAGCCGTAGGTGCGTGATTCCAAATGTAAGTAGGTTCCCAGGCCAAGGTCTTCCTATTCTCATTGACATGAGAGAATTAAGCGTGATCATGACTATGTGAGTGGTCTCATAATGTTTCTGAAGTCATAAGAACCATGGTTTACTGTTGGGTCCCTGACTCCCATGGTTAAGGGTAAACATCAAAGGATACCTATCGCGGTTTCCTTCGCATGCTCATTACCGCTCTTTTTTACAGATGAGTTTTGGAGGTATGGATTTTGCTTTACAATCGATGTTGATGATGCGGAAAGATGAAGATATTCTGATGCTGCTAACCCTCCTACGCAGAGTGCTAACATTGCTAAGGTAGGTTGCTTGTTTTCTTGCTATACATATGCCCTTCGCTTTTAAGTAATGTTTGACATGCTGGCAAAGGAAATACAAATGGCTCTTTTAGCATCGCCTTTGATTACATGTTTCATTGTCATTATGTCTCGCGAGTGCTTAGAAAGAAAAAGATCAATCCCAAGTACCGTCTAATTCTCCACCGAAGATTCTACGCACTGAGGCTGAATAAATTAAATGATGGGCATTTGTGATGCGCCCATAAGAAGAGCGATTGGGACTTCTCCACCTCTTTTCAAGAAGGAAACAATGTTGTTGGTGGGGCGTCGGTGGAGGTGTGATGTAGGGATCACCACCGGTGGTGGTAGCTGCGATCGGCTCGGCGGTAGTGGTGATCGCACTTAGTGGTGGTAGTGAGGATCGCCCCTGGGCTGCGGAGTCGAAGGCCACTTGGACATTGAGGTTGGTGAAAAATATGATCGCAGAGGATTAAAGGTATTGGCCTCGCAATGTCAGTTGTGGTATACAGGCAAGGAGTCGCTTGCAGAGCTGAGGGGCTAATGATACTTACCGCAGTTCTCCTTGGTAAGGTTTTATCCGGGACAATATTTCACACATGGCCAGCCTATAGGGCTTGCTCGGATTTCAATTTCTGTTTTCCACGGATGACTGGGATGTTCTTCAAGATAGCCGCCAAGACGCCGTCAGTGACGCTGATCTCATGGGCCAGGTTCGTGGTTCATCCAGGGCTTTGTCGCGCTTCTTCTCCTTCCTGGGCCAAGTGGCTTTGTGCAAGGTAACATCGGTGTCGCCACTTGGGCGGGAAGTCCTCATTCTTTCCTCGATGATTACGTCTTTAACCGCGGACATGGCGATGATGCTATTTTGCTTGGCTAAAAGAAAGATTGTGCTTGTGTCAGGTCGCATCCCCGCCTCGTGATCGGGCGGGAAAAGAGTTCTGACTTTTACTCAAGCAAAGATGGAGCTAACTCAGAGGTGGTGTAATGGAGAGTGGGACAAGAATCTGTACACACGTGATTGATCCGTGGTGAATCCTCCTCATCAAGCAAGGGCATGATGGCTATTACCGATGGTACCTCAAGACATAAGATCCCCAAATACAGCCTAAGTATCGGGAGGTTTGCCCCGCTTCTCTATCCCCATTTTACTTAGGTGTGTTATGTGAACTAATGTCCATATTTTTGATTAATAGACATGAGGTGAGTACTGCAACCATAATCTTTACTGCCTTCAAGGCTAAGTCTCTCGTTGGTTAAACTCCGCCTACCGTGAAGAGGCTGGTGTCAAGTCATGGTCAAGTAAAGATAAGGAATAAGAGAGCCAAGGAACCATAAGCAGCAAGGAGCAATAGGATTTGGGAAGAGGCAAAGTCGCATTCTCCCAGCTAGCTTCACAAGGACAAGTTAAAGGTGGCCGAGAAGAATTCTCTTCATCTACTTTGTGCCCGTATCTCCTTCTTTTGATTATTAGATATTCCTTATATGTTCGAAGTTATCTTCTCTTTTCCCTCCATTGCATTTGTTTCATGGTGGAATCCCCGGAAGTTGATGTGGCTTGTGGTGAGAGACCATAAAAGGTCGCATTGGGTTGTGGTTAGTTGAAAACTTAAGAGTGAATCGGGCCAAATGGAACGCCATGATGTCCATAATGCCATGGTCGGAAGAATGGCGTAAGAAAAAGTTTTGCTGCAGATTCGCAAACTAAAATAATTCATGACCGTTTATTTATTCAACGGGGCTCTTTTTATGACGCGGATAATCTTGAGAAAGCCTGCGGGTCGATTTCACTTCAGAAGTTAAGCTCAATGTCATGGAAGAAGAACTCGGCGTTAGCACGCTTCTTCTCATCCTCGATAAAGTGCTTATATGCAACGCTTTCGCAAGGGAAAGAGATGACGCTTAGGGCAGACCGGCGCTCTTAGTAATGCTCTATCCGCCTCGAGCCGATGGCCCGCTGCTGAGTATGAGAAAACTTAGAGGTGACTATGTATCGTATTAACAAGGGTTTGAATCAAGAACGACGGTGTTAATCGATATCATCATTCGAACTCGATGCTTCGAGAGATGACCTAAGCGTGAGTCAGCATGCTCATAATCTTCGCAGATAGACGCTATGATAAGTTATCAATGAATATGATTATACGCGGTATACCTGGACTCACGGCTATCATTGCGGCGCATACCGCCTTTTTGTCATCGTAGTTGGCTTATGGTTGTATTTGTTATAATTGTTCTTTCTACTATCCGCTAGCTCCATGGATGCTTCGAGCCATGATGACAAGTTTGCTGCTCGTGCTAAGGTAGTTCAATTGAGGCCAAGTCACTACCATCGCGGTCCGGCCTGCTCGTGAGGAATAAATGTAAGCTAATCAAAAGGTGGACCATTTTTCCACTTACCTAACTAAGTCAGATGAAGAGTGTACCCATAGGCTCGTCAAAGCGCTGCGTAAGAGATTAATGACTCTGCAGATTGATGGGATCTCGTGAAGAACCATGGGCTAAAATGTTAATTATACTGGTTCCGCACTGCCAGCCCTCTTCTTCCGTGTTCTTTCGGCTCCCTCCTCTCGTGGTAGTGTTCCTTCGTCAAGGACAAACCCGCCGGATAATGCTCCTTCTCGCAGAGATCATAGCTAGTATGCTAGGGATTGATCTCGCTTGCTATCCTTGCATTTGCTACTTTTCTTGCTGTCAGGAATCAATCAGCTGTACTAGATCAACTTTTAGAAGCTTAAATCGAATTTTGAATTTTGTTGAATTCTGCGACTATATTGGTTTTTTCAAATCAAGTTAATATAATGATTAATTTCATAGTGTTTGTAATCTAAGGATGTTGAACCTCGAATTTGAGAAAGCTGCATTTGCTCGCGCAATTCGCAGTTTGACATCCCCGCAATCGCTTTGCGACTTTCGCGACCCGCCCGCCTAATTCCTGGCCGCAGGATTTCTTAACGGTAACCGCTCGACGCTCGCTGATATACTCCATTGAGTTTCGCGGCTTGTAATATTGCTCTCGTATCCCTGTTCGTTGGGAAGTCACCCCCGGCGTGCATAATTTAAGGGACACATGGGAGTTCCGAGAGATTGCATGTGTATGCTTTCAGGCATATATTCCTGATGTATTGCAAAGGTATGATCCACGCTTTGTGCGGGACATTCCTCTTGTTAAAGTATAATGCCGGCCTAATAATTGTAATCGCATTAATGATTTACGGGTTCGGCCCTAAGGCCTACATCCACTGGGTAACGATAAAGTCCATATTTTATTAAGACGTGATATGGTTTTCAATGTACATTCATACTAATGCTCCTTTGGTGGATCTTCCTTTGTAATTTATGGGTGTGTGGGTAGTATATACATGTCTCATATGGTATAGGTTTGGTTTAATAAATTGAAATGTGTGGTAATGAATAGAACATGACACTAAGACGAAAGTTGGATTGATTGAAAGTTAAGGCGTGTTACTCCTTTCCATCGTGAGATAGAAACATGTGGGACTTGTAAGTCAATTTTCTTCTATCCAATGCATACGCAAAAAGTGGTAGACATTTGCAAGATGTTTGAGATATTGCACTCCACTGACATGAGAGGGATTTCCCTTAGATTACGTTATATAGTAAGAGCCATTTCCCACGATGTCATGTAATACGAGGGTTCCTCCCAAGTTGGTGCTAATTTTCCTCACTTTTCTCGCCGGTACTTGGGAACGGCCCCAACACATACCGTCTCTTCTGTAATAAATTCCTAAGCTTCACTTTTGTTATATTCTGCCAGCTCGCTACCGTAGTTTTCCATTTTTTGCAAGTGTCGCCTTCCTTTCTTCGGAGACTGCCAAGCTTTTCCAACATCATGTCCGTGGTGTTCTTCTCCCATGCTTGCTTTTGCTGTAGTAATTTCCGTGGGATTACCGCTTCGCTTCCATACGTGAGTAAAAACGAGATTCTCCGTAGTCATCTTCGAAGTTGCATGCTCACAACGCTATGTACTGTTCACACCATCACTGCAGACTCGCCTAGTTGTTTTTGGCGATAAAGTACAAAGTTTTGTCAGGGTTTCGCTTGTCCATTGCTCTGCGGGTATATGGGGGTGGATTTGTTTTTTCTTGACTTGAAAGTGTCTAACGAAGTCGACATATTCTTTCGCACCAAGTACTGCTCTAAACTATCTCTCATGGACGCCAAACCCGTGAATGATATTTTTGGTAAATAAAAGTAAAGTTATCGCCTCAATCACTTCTAATTTTTGCCGCCTTGGCTTCTACCCACTTGTCAAGTAATCCGCTGCTACTATAGGGAATCTTCTTTTCCTGGCCCTCGATAATGACCCGCCCACTGGTGTCGACAATTTACGGTGCACAATGACTCATTCATACGTAGTTTAATTTTATAACAAGGTGATTCGCTCGCTAAATTTTTGACATTCCTTCGCACCTTTGCGCCATTCTGGCCGCTGTCTCTCGATCATGGTTGGCTACAGAGCCCCGCCATTTTTGTCTGCAGGACCTCATTCACTGGTGATTCTCGCTGCTTCTACGGGATGTCTTCAAGATGGCATGTCCTCGACTGACAGCAAAGCACGAAGTGGCCCGAGGAACGACTTTTCAGAGATAAGGTTCGCTCTCTTAGCTCGCATATCCCCGCCGATTGTACTTTTCGGCTGCTTGGTGTCTCCGGGAAAGCTTCTCTCAAGGAAGGAATGGATTATTCTCCAATCTTCTTCTCCCGATCAGTAATCGTCGCCCTCATTCATTGTCGCATGATGTCATCGCTCCTGGAAGTCGCCATTACGGTTTCATATCATCATCGAGATATCTTCCTCCCCTCAGCTGCGCTCGTTAAACACATTGATCTCTTGGGGTTTGAATTAGGAGAGAGAAAATTAAGAGTGATTGTAATTTCTTTAGCTCTGTTCTACATTTCTTTGTAAACCTTACAAGAAAACAATCAATAAAATATATTGTTACTCATCTTCAAATGGATTAATTAAGCAAATTCGAGTGAGGGGTGTAGTGTGGGATTTCCCCGCAACTACAGGAAAATTATGCTTATCGACATCTTGTAAAAGATAAGGCCATCAATAAGTGTTGATACTCCCCTCACTTAATTCACCTAGAATGGAGCATGTGGCAACAATCCCATTCTGTGAATACATGAAATTCATCCAGGTTGGAGCATGTAGCAACAATCCCATATACCCCCGTGAATTTCTAGCATTATTAATCAATGCGCAATCAGCCTTGTATTTCCGTACTCATTATAAGTGCGGATGATGATCAGTGTTGCTCTTACGAGCAACACGAACCTCCAAGCATTATAATGAAACCATGTACGAAATACCCGTACATGGCCGACTCTCGGTGTGTTATACTAGCCCGATTGAGCCCTCTCGGTGTTATACTAGCCCGATTGAGCATCCTGACTGACCGTATCGTCCCGATATGATCACACACTAGTGGAAAATGAAAATTTTAAGTCTCTGTTTGGGATTTATAATTACGACTTCGAGACCATTCTTTATGGACTGGCTTCCACCGGAAGACGTTTTTATAATGAACAGTACGAAAAAGTGAATCAATTTTCGGCGGAAGACGTAACATTAATGGTAATTTAGTAAATAAAAAAGCTTCTAGAATAAGTCTAATTTAAGTCTGCGAGGGGAACTACTTTCTGGTTCCAACTCCCAAAGTTGCCTTATCTCGGTCTTCCTCTGTTATCAATTCTCTCATATCTCTCATCGCATCTCAGTTTCTTATTTTTCGCTTCAATTTCAGTCTCTCATCGCCTTCTCCCATCTTCCTTGAACTCAGATTTACATTGAAATACTAAGTTTGTACATCAGATTTACTAACTCAAAATCATTCTTTTCTCCATGAAAACTCCATGAAAACTCGTACTGTTTACATCGATGGAAAATTTGGATCCACCAACTCCATCTGGAATCAAAATACTATTGGTAATGGAAAAGAAGGATCGAGTGATTTTAGATCGATTTATTACCTTGTAGATCTAAATCACTGGTTTTAATAGATAAGTTATATCTTTTGATCTGATGATTAAGCTATTGAACATGATAATGAAGGAGAAGAAATCACTAGTCTTAGGATCAATATCTAAGAGGTGGGTGTTTTTTTCTTCGTTAATTTGGTGACGCATATCATAATTTTATGTTTAAATTTTGTGTAGATTGTAATTGAAGTATTGTTCTCGTGTTTTATCATTCATTCTAGAATATCCTAAAATGTCGAGATAGTGAAAAGTAATTTGGATGAAAACTGCTTCAACAACATCATTTGAGTCAAATTCTAAGGTATAATTAAAAACATAATTACCTCCTCTGATTTCAATTTTTCAATTAGGTTTTCTTTATTTTTAATTTTTTTTGCTTATTTATGGTTTAAATATGTGGATTTGGGTATTTTTGATTGATTTGATTTGTTTAGGTTGTTAGTAGTCTGTATGCGTTCTTAATTTCACTAGTTTTCAGTTAGGGGTTTCCATGAATGGATGAAAGTTGTTCTTGGAAGGGGATTTCCTGCCATTTAGTTGTATGTTTTTGTTTCTGTGGTGGTGCTTTTTGTTAGGTTGGTTGTAGGTGTATGATCTAACATATTTTCTCTGTGATGCAGGGCTTATGTCTTAAGAGTTGAGAAACTTTTTGGAGTTAAGTTTACCCAAAGTAAAGGAGGAAAGAAACCTTAATTTAGTCTTGGAGTTGATGAGCCAAAAAATCAGTCAGATATCTTTGAAGAAAGATTCCTTGCGAATGCAATGAATTTGTTCTTAAACTTCTCCGCGATGTCCACCTTCATTTGGAAAGGTTCATCTCTCAAAATCTTTTTGTTTTTTTTTATTAATATGGTTAGTGTTGTCATAAATAAGTTTTCTAAAATCATGTATAGCTCATCCTCTTGGATAAGGCTTGGCTTGGGTCTCAGAAAGGAAGTTTCAAGTTTAAAACTCTTTCATGATGTTCTTATTTTGTACTCACAATGTCAGTGTTTGATCTCTTTTAACACTACCATTGCAGGCATTAGGCAAGTATGAGCACTAATATTGGCATTGCTCGATCTTTGTTAAGGTAAAGTTCACAGGATAGATAGTATATTAACTATCAAGACATGAGGAACCTGAAAAATGGTCTCATCTTATATAAGATTTATGAGAATAGGGTGTTCTTTCAGTATCAACTGATTTATAGTCTTACTTGCTCTAGTGATACTCTTCAATCTGAACCTTTATATGCTTTCACAACTCTTCCAATTGAGAATGGATTTTACATTAATATACTTGCTTTGTTAGTATTGTTACTGAAATCCCAGAAAACTTCGAATGGAAGAATGCAAGGTGTGGGTAATGTTAGATGGGTTAGGCTTGTAATCCTGAGGCTGAGGTAATGACTAAACCTTGCCTATTTTGCCGAATTCGAGCAGTGTATCTCCCAATTATATAGTTCAACAATTAGACATCAATGAAAAGATGAGGGTCATTCTAGTTTTTTCGGTACATGTTTTACTTCTATGTCGCAGACGTCTTTTCAAGTATGCTTTGTTTTTTCAGTTTCGACATTAAGATTCTAACATAGCATAAACATGTTTGCAGGAGAAATTGATCGTAAATACGTTACAATTCAATATTTCAGTTCCAACTTCATATGCATATATGAAAAGATTCTTAAAAGCGTCTCGGTTTGATAAGAAGGTCAGTATAGTTAGTCTTCCATCAGATTAAACTGTTGATCCATAGTATTTGATAACTTTTATAACTTGGATACTTACATATTTTTTGCATCTTGAACCAGATTGAGCTTCTCTCCTTTTCTTTGATCGAGCTTTCATTGGTTGAGTATGACATGCCTAGATTCCCACCATGTCTATTAGCTGATGTAGCCATCCTTTATATGCTATTATTTGCCAATGTAGATCCTTGAAAAAGTTAAACTTGCATATGACGTCCATTAACACCGCTTTCCTTTACTGTAGGGATGGGATTTCTTAAGAGACCACTTGTTATTGCTTCTGCTTTCATGACTGCCATTAGCATTGTTTTTAGAAAGAATTACATGGTATTCATTAATAGATTGGTTGTTTTCTCGTTACTTTTGATTATCTCATTTGTCTTCACTTGGTTGTGCTTATGTCCTGGTGTAGGCATAACTCAAGAATGTGGTATATATAAAACATGGAATACTGGACTCTTCCATGAGGTGACGAACCATTTTCTTTCTAAGTATTAGGTATTTCTGTTGTAGTTTAAGAGCCGGTAATTAGAGTTTTGATCAACCTGCAACTTGAGATTGGTAATCAGATTTCGATTTTGAACAGCCCAAACATTCCTTACAGTTTCTGTATGTACATATTCAACAGTATATATTTCCCTTGGTTTTCATAGTTAATAGTCCCTTTACTAGTTCTGATGTTAAATGATCTATATATCATGAGGTTTAACTACTGGTGGATACTTCCAATAGATTAGTATTTGGTTTCATACTTTCAGTGGGCAATGAACTAGTGTTATTCATACATGAAAGGTTGATTGATTTACACGAAGTTTGATCATTTTGACCGGTTTATTTCGGTGGGATACGTTATTTCGTGCCTGAGTCGAAGAAGGGTAGAAAAGATAGCACCGGGGAAGATGAAAGTCCAGGTTTCATGCAGGTGCATCCTGGAACAAAAAATACCAACAATCTATTGACATTGCAATTGACAAGACAAGGTTGTAAAACTTTAGGAAGTTATTACGAATTTGTTTTCTTGTGTATAAACAATTGAAGTGGGTGTATCTTCAAGTTTTCATATAGTGTGAACCTATTGTGAACTTGGGTAGTTGTTAGATATTGAAGTGTAAATTGAATCTAGCTTTAAGTATTAATATTTACTTTGTTTCCATATTAATTTGGGTTTCAATTTTGATCTGAGTTTCGTATTACTTTAATATTCATCTGAATCAGCTTTGGATTTAGCGGAATCAGTTTTCATTTTTATTTTTTTGAAAATATGATCAATATAAAGAACTGTGAATATCTGATTATTTTATAGGCCGTTGAAGGTAGACGTAATTTGAAAATTTAAAGGAATCCTGAAATGACTTTTTGAGAAATAAGACTACAATTCTAGGGCTCCCAGGCTTGTCTTTTTTATAGATTTTAAGTGCTTTTCCAAGGAGACTTTTTTTTGCATTTTCCACTAGTGACATTCATCCAACTCCACAAGCATGATTGGATGACCCGGATCAATTCCATCACCCCCAGCAGGTAAGGAATATCCACCGCCGAACCAACGCGGACCCCGCATGGCTCGGCCTCCCTCCGTAACTTGGCCTAGCTTGCCAAAACGTCCATACCATAGCAGTATGGGCGGAAAACCCTAAAATTAGGGTTTGCGGCATATTACATGTGTCGCAAAACAATCTCAACCATCCATCTTCGCAGGTATAGATGGAGGGTTTAGATGTAGATTCAAAGGGCCCGGAGCATGTCAACACAATCACCGTGGGCAGCCACATACCCGACCAATCGGTCGGGACCAACCATGGTTGGTTATCCCACCCGTCACGCCGAATGAAGCATTGACGCACGACCTTAAAACCCAAAATTAGGGTTTTGAGCATCACGAGCGTCCATCTTCTCCGTTTAATGGAGGGTCCAAGATTAGATTAAAAGCAGTCCGGCCATACCAAAGATGACCACCGTGGACCCATCTATCCCCTCACCCGATCGGCCAAGGCATATCACGCCCGGTCATTCCAAGACGCGCCCAAACTAGCATGGTCGCACCTCCCAAACCGCAAACCGATCTCGACCGCCTCAACTTCGCCGACGATTTGGATGGCTCCGATCACGTTTTCATGGGATATTCATATAAAGTGAACACCAGCCTACCACCTTCACACTGCAGACAATCGGCCAAGACCGACCAAGATTGGTCATCTTGGAACGTGCGCCCAAGTGGGCATGACACGCGGCTCTTGCGGCATCAAGTTTCTGTCACAATTGATCACGACCACTCAACTTCACCGGACGAATTGAGTGGCCCAATCATACTTTCGTGAGGTAATGGGTATAGCGCCTACACTTTGTCATGTTGTCTACACACATGCACGGTCGGCCTTGTCAAAATTATATCCCATGCTTGGTTTCGACCAAGTCAAGAGTGATGCTTGCGCACCTCTTCAAAAACCCTAATTCATTAACGATCGCGGATGAGTGTCTCAAAGAACATCTCGTCCGTTCAACTTCACCAGACTTGGTTATACAACCCTGGTCAGAGTTAATTGGTCAAGTGAGGCGTCATGGTAATCACCACCCATCACTCTACCACACCAGGATGCAAAGACACTGCATAAAATACACATGATACTTCACAAGTATCAACTTCTGAATAATGCGGTTATTCAATTTAGCATTACATGCTACCTTTTCGTGGACCCACGATCCACACATTCCGGACATCAATCATGTCACAAACCGGGGATACATATTGGGGTATTGATCCGGCGGTTTACAAAGTGCGGCGTGCAACGCGCCATCACAAGAACGTGTTAGGAAGTTATGACTGATAAAGAAGGATGGGAGAAGTGGGCAAGACCGATCATGTAACACCGACACACAACTCTACTACTCCATCACTCCACTTCCTCCACTTCCCACGAGACGTGCATAAGGCTCAATGACTTGTATAAATAGGTTCTCCTCCCTATTTCCACCAACAAGAGCAAGTCCAGACAAGAAACAGAAACCAAGTGTTAATACAAGACAACGGAACTGATAGCTTGCATCCTGTAAGCCGGTTCAACTTTCTGTTACAAGTCATAATCAAGCCAACACCTTCACAATCTCAACACCTTCTTCGCTTCCTCCCTAAGATCAACCCCATCTCCTTCACTTTGTGACCGAAACAAGTCCGGGAACGGCCATTTCTTGGTTTAGGCCGGACTTGCACAGATTGATTTCCGAATCTATAAGCACTCACCGCGCAGTGCATTTGTTTAGGGTTTAGATTCATTTCTCATCCACACACCCCGAATTACCAAATCTGGCAGGAATAGTTTTCACCCATAAACAGTTATGCAGCAAAGGAGCAGAAGAATGAACTGTCAGTTCCCCGCAACTGACAGTTGAACAAGAAAGCGAATAGGCTGTCAGTAATATGAAACTGACAAGCCAAATAATTTCAGGTGGTCCTTATTGTAATATTGGGTGTCAATAACAACCCCACCTCACTACTTAGGTCGAAATGAAGAAATTTGGGTTCATTTCCTTCTTCTTCTTCACTGCCGCACCAAGACCACTGCCATAGCTAAACCACGCCGGTGCCATGGGTTTTAGTGGGTCTTAACCGAAGTTATTTGTCAAATCCTCAGGTTATGAACCACATAGGAGAGGAATCGATGTTTGGCAGTTGATTCATGGCTGAACTCGAGATTGATGGAGATAAATTTGTGATTTTCTGGGTTCTCAGGTTAGGGTTTGGTGAAATTGAAGTCACAGAGAAGGTATGGTGGTAATTGAGATGAAATTCGAGATGGGTTTGATTCTCTGGTGGAAGTTATGAAGAACCAGAAGAAATTGGAGTTTGCTGATGTAAAAATTGAGATTTGAAATCAAGAGATGGAACTGAGCATAGATGAATGGTGTGAGTTCTTGACTAAGCTACAAACAACAAAGCGGTAAGCCGAGAGATACTAATGCTGCTCACATGTTAATGGTAATGTCAGGCGAGAAGCTTAGAACTGTGAGGGAATAATTTGTCGAGAGAGGAGCTTCAACTGATGATGCTTTGAGATCGAGCTGCTGGTTGGCTGTGATTACTCGATAAAGAATGGTAACTGGCAGTTGAATGGGTTTTGAGGTAAGCAGTAAGTTAAGATGTTGATAGAGTGAATAATGTTGTTGCTGCCATTATCGATGCCAATGGTAGAGTTGCAGTTGGAAGTTGCAGCTGGTGAGATTGCAGAATTGCTGTGTAGAAGGGTTAAGAGCTCATCCTTGAGCTGAGAAGATATATGCAAGAGATTGAGGATTGAGGTGTGCAATGGATGTTATTGCAGTGGTGATTCGCAGAAACTGGTGCTGCTTAAAGGAATTGAGATGCAGAGATTATGAAATGGAAATGGTCACTGCTGTTGATGGACTGGTGTTGAAGCAACGGCAGGAGATGGAGCAACAGGGAACATTTGCACCTGAACTGAAGCGAGAATTGAGCTCATGAATAGCTGAGATCTGGTGGCCTGAAGTGAGTATTGGTGGTGACCGTCAGGAAAGGCAGAATGAGTAAATGATCGATTGAGATGGGTTCTGATTGCAATTGCAGGAAGAGCAAGTTCTGGTGATGTTCTTGCAAGTGGAAATTGTGAAAATGAAGATGATGTTGATATTATTGTGAATGTATGCTTTACAGGGAATGAATATGAAATGGAGAATGAGTTTGTGTTGCTGCAGTTGGCTAAGCAAGGAATGAACTGAGATGGGAGTTGTCTGAGGTTGCAGAAAGAGAAGAAGAGTTGTAGTGGTTACTGCTTCATGGGAGCTACAACTGGTGGTGCAGTATAACTGCAGAACTGAACTGGCAAAATGGAGGAAGCATAAGTCAAAATGGGACGGCAAAGGAAGTGGGTGTTGCTGCTCTACTGGTGTTTGAAGTTGAGATAAAGCTGTCACTGATGTTGGGTATGAGCAATTGCAGACTGGACTTAGAATTGTGGAAAGTGCAGTTAGGATAGATGGCAGATTAATTGGCAGTGGTGTTTTGGTTTCAAATTGCGAAGATGTGGAGAATGGCTCGAGGAGAAAATTGTAGGTTATAGTGCCAATTAGTTATGTCGCTGCAATGGGATGTAAAGCTGCAGGTGTTGACAAAATGGTTCACTGGCTGGGTTATGTGCAGGTGGTGTTTGAGTTTTGGATGGTTGGTAGTGTGCAAGGAGGAAAAGAGGATGCTGCAAGGACGGGTACGAGTACTAGTGGTACTTAAACTGGATTGGCAGGATGTAGTGAATTGATGTCACAGTGAATGAGTAACTACTGGTGTTGCGACCGGGTAAGAAGGATTGCAAGGGCAGTTGAGGTGGATTCAGAGAAGAGAGATTTAAGAGATGGTTGAAGTACAAATTGGGGTTCAAATTGATTTTGTGAAATCGAGAAATGGAAAATGGGTTTTGAACTGAGATTGGAAGAATGGCAGTGAAGATGGGGATGCACCTACAGATGGTTGTGTACGAGAATGTAGTGGTGGAATTGAATATGCAGGTGAGTGGTTGAGATGGCAGCTAAAACTGCACGACACAGTGATGCTGGATGAATGCTTACAGGGAGCAGTTCTGGTAGTACTGTTAAGAAGGCTTGAGTTGTAATGAAGACAGGGTAGTTGTAATGGCTAGGCAGTAGTGGTGATGCAATAGCTGTGACAGTGTGTGCGCTGCGGAGAAACGCGGATCGATGTGCTGCTGTGAGGGTTTGTATATGCTGCAGATATAGCCAGGGAAGTTACAGAATGCATGAATAAGACTGCAGAAACAGTGCGAAAAGTGAGCGAGAATGGCGAGCCGGTGGTACCAGTTCTGGTTATCGGATTTTTGAACCGAGAGTGTTGATCATAATATTTTAGTGAATCGTGAAGGGGGTATGAGTCGAATGCAAGAGTCGGCCGCGGCATATATGAGTTTGGAGTTGCGCTTTTGGGCACGTTTTCACAAGAATTCAAGAATTGGTTTAGATGGTTCATATGTGATGTATTGCTCTGAATTGTGAGTGTATGAACTGCAGAGGAGGATAGTGAGTTGCTGGGAGTTATGGTAGTCGGATACATGAGTTCGAGGTAGTCGGAGATAGTTTCACGGTGACCGGATTCCGACAACGATAACCGAATTCCGGTGATGATGTCAGCAACCCGGCGACCCAGAATTTCCAGAGACGTATTTTCACTCATGGGCTTGGTGGACCACTTGGAGATGGGTTTTGAGAATAGAGTATCCTTTTGGGAATTGGAGAAGCATATAAATAGAAAATTCTTTCTCTAAACCGAGGGATATCTCCATTAGGGAGGCTTCTACTTGTTTTCTAGGGTTTCACATGATAGTTCTTCTTTGCTTTCTATGATGATTTCCAAAAACACAAGTAATTGATTTTGTTATTGGTTAAAGATGTAGTTGGATTTTGAAAACAAGTTATGATTTTTATGAATTAGTTTTCTCTCAATATTATCGTTTTATTTCTACTGCTTATTACAATTGCATGATTGGCGTATTGCAACATGATTGAATGTATGTTTAGCTAAATCTAGAATTGATTGAACTCACAATCATATCTATAGCTATTTTAGGGTTCATCATCGAGCGATAACCTTGAATACGAGTAGTATGATATGATTATGGTTTGTAGTGATACATCCTTGTAATCATATGTAGAAATTGACCTTTGTTTGAATTGTTTGCGCAATGTATTTCAGTTGCATTGATTAGCCTATTTCTGAAACTTAATGCTCCTAGGAATTGAACTTAATTAGCGCAAGGCGTTAGGTTATTCTTTAGGTAGAATTCACATACGCAGCTATAATGTGTGTGTTGATGAACTTGGGAAATTTATGGAGTATTCTTGCAATAAGGTATTCTAGGGGTTCTGATGATAGCGAGATTAAATACGAATTCTATTCATACATTCAAAAACTTGTTTACAATTGAAGATGAAACCTTTATCCAATATTTCAAAACCTTGATTTGCGTGTTGATTTTATTATTTGCCTTTATTTTATTTTAGTATATAAAAATCAGAAAAACCCCCCTTGCTTTATATAAGAAACCGAAACATATTGACAACGTACCCCTCTCTGTGGGAACGATCCTTTCTTGCCCTTGCTATATTATATATTTTGAGTAGTGAGAAAGTGTAATTTATTTTTGACGCTTACGACAACGATCAAATTTTGGCGCCGTTGCCGGGGAGGCAGCGGTTGTCACTTGTTTTTGGTTTCTTATTTATGTTTTTAGTTTTTTCTATACGTCAAACTCATCATCAACAACAAGGGAGGACTCATGGAAGGAGCATAATACAAGAATCAATACGGGTTTCAACCTCAACAATATGACAACTATCACCCTTACGGGGAGTACAATCAAAATCAATCCTTTGGTTATGGTCAATACTCTACGTACCCTTTTAGTTGTTCTCATACATTCCAACCTTCTTACGGTGGGTATGTAAGTGAGCAACCACAAAGAGGGGATGATACTTGAGCTCCTATTAATATTTCTTCTAGTTTGGTAGATGAAATGCAACAATTTATGGTCATCATGGAGTCGGTTCGTAGACAACCAAGCATGGAACCAGTTTCATCGACCGAATGTGCTCATAGTATGTTTGGCCCAATTTCTGATCGTAGTTATGATCATTCACCCATTCAAAGGGAAGATAATTGGCCTAGCAATACTGAGGTAAGTGATTCTACTTTTGCCTTGTCGAACGAGTTTTACAACCAAATGGAACACTATATCCAGAATTTGGATGGATCACTCCAAGAGCTTCAAAGAGGTGTTTCCGACGTATGAAAGGGCATTGATGAATACATAGAGGAAATGAATAATTATGTTGAAAAAGACGAACCTTTGGGGACTTTCGTTGATAATTGTGTAGTTAACTCAACTCTTGATCGTAATAATGATCATTCACCTATTCAAAAGGATGAGTTCGAGATTTGCAACACTAAATTCAGCGAGACCAATCTTATGTTGACTATGATAGTGACGGTGATTATGATACATTGCTTGAACCAACTCATGGTGACATCTCCGAAGGGTGTACAATGGACTCTTTTTGGGACCAAGATGAAGACGAAGAGGAATATGTCGACACTTGTGTAGATTACTCAAGCATTGATCTTAATAATGATCAAGAGCCTATTCAAAGGGTGGAGCTTGAGGATGATGCATTTTCGAGTGTTCTAAAAAAGTTCCTTATAATGAGATTTGGATCCGCAAAAGAGTGTGTGCCTTACAACAAAGAGGAGTGTGTTGAGAATGAAACCGATATGACCAATATTGAGGAAGACCCAATTGAGTTTGCAAAGGATTGTAATGAAGATGTTGATGTCGAGACTTTGGTTAAGGCGTAAAACGGACGAAGAATGGTTGCAAGGTTTGATAGAGGACCACGATATACAAGAGGTGAATAATTTACTTGAGTTTTTCAAGGATGAAGAGGATTCCGTAATACAAGAGATTGTGATAGGTTTGTCTAACCCGTTGCCTATTGTTTCTTCTCCTTTACCTCTTATTGGTTTGAGTGTATGTGCTTCGAGAATATTGTTGAATGACTTTGTTTCTCGATATCCTCCATTAGAGTTACTTGATTCTCATACTATGCAGGTTTTGGAACAAGAAACCGTGGAAGTACCCGACTTCTATATTCTTTATACACTTCCAAGTGTGGAAAAGAATAAGTGTGGGGGAAGCTTTTATCGGTTGATAGCTTCGTTTCTGTTTTATATTACTAATATTTGTGTGAAGCTAGTGTTTGCAAAACAGGTTCTATGGAAGGATCCTCAACTTTTCAGGTTATTAGTGTATGGGGAATCGATCTTGCAAGTCGGGCTGACGACTTTAAACCAAGCGTTGCATGGGAGGCAACCCATACAATGAGTATTTCTTGTCTTGTTTTTATCTTTTTTTTGTCTTGTATTTATTTTTTCTGATTTCTTGTTGCATATTATTATAGATTTCCCACCTTGACTTTCTTTGGACGATTCAATTTACATTGAGGACAATGTAAAGTTTAAGTGTGGGGGAGTGGTTAAGCATTTGCATTGTAAATTTTTCAAAATTTTCAACTTTTGTGTAAATTAGTGAATAAAAAACTCCAACTTGTAGTTAGTTTAGAGTCACATAGTATACATGTCGCTAAGATTACATCGAGATTCTCATAAGAGTCACTGAACTTAGAGATGACAGAGAACATGATCGGGTTTCTTACTTGTATGAGAGTTAAAGTTGGATTTAACCATGCTAGTGGAAAATAAGGTGCAGACTGAATTCGGTATTAGAGTAGTGGTCCCCTATAGTGGAGACTACCCATGTTACATCATGAGAGGCACCGACCTTCAATTCTTTGTACCTGTCTAAATTTGTGCTTTTAGAGTGTGTGTCACCGTACGTAAACTCCGGGTAGAATGGTGAGCTGCCCAACCTCCCACCAATAGAAGCACTATTTTGATCTCTTGAGTGCTATTTTATCAATCATGATTGTGACATCGAATTGCTAACTTACATACCACTTGTATTCTTGTTCGCAGTTAGCACCATCCACTTTATCTCTCTCTACACCAACAGGTCCATAGAAACATCATCATCATCAACAAGACGTTCAAGGTTTACAAGCAACGGTACATAAATGAGCAGATTTCATATTTAAGTAAAGCAACAAGACAAGGAACATAATTTTTACAAGTTGAAGACTTTATGTACTAGAGTGAAGTTTATCAAGATGAGAGTTCGAGAAGTTTATGATATCAAGACATACAAGTTGTGAAGAATCATGCGGTAAATTACTTACACCATGGCCATTTGTACTTATTTTATTTTTATTTTTCGGTTTGTGTTTATATCTCTTGTCTCATGAAAAGAAAAAAAAATTGAAAAAAATTGAAGAAAAAAAAAAATTTACAAAAAAAAAAAGACAAGAGAAAATTTTGTTAGGTTCATCATTAGTTTTATTATTTTGATTTCATGTTGTATTTGTATTATTTTTCTTGTCTCAATTAAAAATATAAAGAAAAAAAAAGAGACAAGAAAAATTCATTGTATCATATTTTGGTTTGTTTTTAGTTTTGTTCTTTCAATAAAGTCAATGGAAAGAAGGAATATTTATAATGAAGTTTCAAGCAACAAGGAATTAGAGGAAAGAATTACATTGTCAAGATTCTACGAAGTTCAAGATTTCATCATCGACAGTTGAAGACCGAAGACGAAGATGAAGACACCGACTGAAGACCGAAGACGTTTCTATGGATGCTGTGAGAGTGGTGCTAGCTGCACGTCGAACGGATAACGAGGTAAGTAAGCATATTCCCACCTTCGTTAAGTGGTTGATTTCCTTTCTTAGAGATCGTCAGAAAAATGGGTTTTCAAAATTATAAAAGATGTGGGTTTTCAAAACAATTCGGAGGGTTTTGCCTTCCTACCATTCAACGTGTCGCAGTATTCTCTCTTCATTCCTACCTGGACACATGTGTGACCCATAAAAAAGTTGTTTATTATTGAGAGCAACTTCATAAAACCCTTTCTTGTGAGGCAGAGTCGAGACTTTTGATCACTCCGAACCCGAATTTCTTTCGATAAGGGATGGTTATTTCTCTCTCAACTTTTAAGGATGAGATTGTGTTCATTTATGTGTCTAACTTCTTATTACTAGTGTGCAGAATCTCTATGTCTTCTTAGCGCGTTGGATGCTATCATTTCAGAGAACTAGTAAGTTGGAAAAGTAGGTTTTGTGGGTATATCTCTAGTAAACCCTCAGGAGACTATAACTCGTCCACTAGGGACACCTAGGGTTTCAAAGGCTTGTTATACGTGCTAAGTGTGACCGTAGCCTCGACGACACGGAGTTGTATGTATTCTTTAGAATAAGTTTTGTTTGATTTGCTCGAGGACTAGCAAAGTCTAAGTGTGGGGGAATTTGATAGGTGTCTAAAACACCTAATTTTATATCTAGTATTTATGCTTTCTTTGCTAATATCCTTGTGAATTGCATCTCTTATGTTTAGTTTTGAGTTATTAGGTGCAATGGAGTCATATAGAGCAAAAGAAGAAGAAACCATCCATTTGGAGCAAAAAGGTCGATTCACAGGCGGGCGAAACTTGGAGCATCATCTCTTCAACATTTGGTTTCATCCTCTAGCATCATCTCTTCAACATTCTCATCATCGGAATCGGGCCATTCACTAAAATGATTTTCATCGGTATAGATTGTAAGATCTTCTTGTGCGGGTGTTACACCGTTTATAACAATAGGTAAGTCACACCCAATCTCCTCCTTCTGAATAGGTGAAGGATCGTTATTATGATCCGGAGTTGGAATAACTTCCTCATTGTTGCAACGCTCATACACTTCCGCGGACTCATATCTTTCCCTAAGAAATTTTTTTCCAAGCACTAATTGCATCTTCCTCAAGCTCTACCTTTTGAATAGGTGCTTGATCATTATTAAGATCAAGGCTCGAGTAAGCTACACTAGCATCTTCAAAAGTATCCAAAGGTTGGCCTTTTCCAACATAATCATCGATCAAATATTCACTACACACCATAGGCACATTAGAATAGTTATTGCTTTGATAGCAAAATTCTTCTTTATCCCTATCCTCCTTGTATTGATCCATGTCTCTTCGTTCTTTAGTAATGCCGTCTCGACGTGGTTCCTCCCAAACATAGGGTTGCTGGTCTTGTAGTGATTCTTGCAACTTTTGTTGAAGATCCCCAATCATGGCAGACATCTTATCTGCAAAACTAGAGAATTTCTGATGATAAACAAAATTATCCTCCCATCCTTGTGATTGTCCACTTACATACCCGTCATAAGGTTGTTGATATGTATGAGAATATCCATAAGGTTCTGTAGGAATTTGATCATAGCCAAAAGATTGGTTTTGATTGTATCCTAAGGATGGTTGGAAGTTGCCATAATGTTGAGGTTGAAAACTGTATTGATTGTTGTAATATGCTTGCTCTTGTCCACCATACATGGAAAACCGATACCTGAAATAAGATTCTCAGAAACTAAGTTAGATACGATATAGAATCTAACAAAGCAAGAATAAAGAAAAAAGAAAAATAGAAACAACTAAAATCGTCCATTTGCTCCCCAGCAACGGCGCCAAAATTTGATGCGTGTCGTAGGTGCAATCAAATTAATATCTTATTTCCACTCAATTAAAAATAATATAATGGAAGTCAAGTTCGTTCCCACGAGGAGCAAGAGATTCTAGTTGTAAAAATTGTCACAAAAGGGGGGTGTAAAAAGCAAAAGAAAATAAACAGAGCAATTAAAAGATAAAGTTGAAATCAATAAGAGAGACAAGACCAAGGAATCCTTCTTTGTTGCAAAACAATGAATCAAGTTATGTTCTTTTCTACTTGTTATTAGTCACAGATTATCACCAACCGTAGGATAGCAGTCCGCTTAGCTAGCCCCAAAATCCCTTATTTCACCGAGTAACAAGTCCGCTTAGTTATCGTATTCTATTCAAAAGAACCACCTTGAGGTTCGCTTACAAGATGTAATTCCCCGAATGCATTAAGATCTATGAATTTAGGTTTAGTACTAGTAGTTAAACTCGGTTCGCTTGGTCCACTTTCTAGCGTTGTTTTTACACAATCGCTCCACGGAATCCCTCCGCAAGGTCTCGTGTTTTCTACTTGTGTAAAGTGTCGAGAACGATTACTTATTCCCTAACTTATACTAGATTTAGATTAAACTAACAAATCAATTTAGCGTGCACTCTAAACAATCTATCAATCAATCATGAATGAATAAACATTCCTATTAGTAAAAACAAACGATAATCATGTGAAAAACTTCAAGATAGAATTGAAACAAAACTCAAATCATGTATTAAGAACTAGGAATTCATCCTCAATCAATAAGAAAATTAGCTACTCATGTTTTTGAAATTCACACAAATAATAATTAAAAGGAGAATTTTCAAGTTCACACAAATAATTAAAAAGAAGAATTTTCAAAAGCAAGCAAAACACAAGTGTTGTGTGTGTAGAGAGGTGTGTAAAAAGATATAGAGAACTTCTCTATTTATAGGCTTCAATATTCTCCAAATCTTCCAAGGAATAGAATCCTTTTCCTTTAGCAATTCAATTTCCAAATCCAAGCCTTTCTCAACTCTTCCATCTTCTCTTTCCAAATTTGAGCCCAATTCTCCATCCAATTCCTAGTCCAAGTCTTCACACCCATGAGAGAAGTCCACAGAAAATTATGGAATTTTTGGCTCGCCGAAAAACTGGTATTATGGCCGGAATCCGGCCGGAATAGTCACCGGAATCTTCTTCTCCGTCACTGGTATATTCGACGGAATATTCCGTCAATCCACCGTTAGGACTAACGGTCAAAAAGTCAAACCGTCAGTCAACCGGGTCAAGGGAAGGAGAGTCAGCCACCGAGTCAGCTTGAGTTAGTGTCTTGATCGGCTGACTGGTCTAACTGAGGTGAGTTGGATCGGTCATCTGAATCGTCCGAGTAGAAAATCCGCCAGAGTTTCCTCTGTTTCAGGCGTATTCCCAGGCCTCATTTTTGGTCTTCTCTTGTTAAGAAATCCTAGCATACATCTAGTTTAGCAGTTCATTCTTATCACTTTCTGTTCAGCAGCAATACCTCCTTCTATTCTTGCAATCAACAGAGGCTCAGCTCTTCAGCTAACTCATTGCAGCTTAACCTCAACCACCTTCATCTGCTTATCTGAACTGCCCTGAAATCACAAAATCCCAACTATTCTTTCATCATCTTCTCGCCGTCACAAGCAACAACTTCTATTGATCACTGCAAACCTCTAACAACACCCATCTGTATCTCATGTTCAACCAACAACACCATCCACCTTCCACAGCAAGCCAATGTTTCTCAAAGAGCACCAAACCCATTACTTTCAATCACTGAGTTCGACGGCAACATCAATTCCTCAAACCCATTCTCTTCACTTCCTTCTTCTCACTCAGCTCTGAATCGACTTCATCTCCACCTCCATGTCTGTTCTTGGTTTCAATTTCTTCACTGCTTCTCGATTTCAACCAGCGGCCACCAATAGCATCAGAAAATCGAACCCATTCTCGTACCCATGACAATCACCATGACAGCAGCAGATTCGAACCAAAACCCATTCTCAGTGCAACTCAAAACCATTCCTCTCTGCATCTCTCGATCTCTTTCTCATGTTCAATCCACGCAACAGAACCATTGTAATCATCCATAGAACTATCCCTGAAATCTTCGAATCCATCTAATTCAACAACAGCTGCTCCTCTCACAGAGCTTCATCAACACCATTAATGGCAACAGCCAATTTCTTCTCTTGATTAAACCACAAACCCATTTGTTTCATAGAAACGGCAAACCCTAACTGCAACTGAACCCAGCTCCAATTTCATCACCTTCATTTCTCGATCTCGACAATAGTAACAGCAGCCATGACTGCTTTTTTTCTTTCCCACTCTGTGTATGAAATATGAATGAGAGGAAACATCTCTCAATTTTAGGGTTGTGTAATAATTCGGGTGGATGGTTACACCCCAGGGATAGGGACCACCCTTCTCATTAGATAAGGGATACCCCAGTGGACAGCCCCTAACATGTAGTTACCCCTTAACATCAGCTGGCTACTTTTAATACTCCTCTGAGAGAGTTGCCCTTTAACCGTGGCTCGTCTCCCAATAGTGTTTTCCTCAATCCTGCTCTTTTTGCTCAATTTGGATCATTTATTCTTCTTTTCCTCCGTGTGACTCCAAAGTAGCTACAAAACTCAAAACAGGCGTAAAGTACATAATTTACAAGAAAAATAGCAAAGAAAGTATAACCAATAGATAATAAATAGGATCTATTCTACACCCTATCAAATTCCCCCACACTTAGACTTTGCTAGTCCTCGAGCAAATCAAACTAAAAACTCACAACTTCAAAGCGTTCAAGCGTCCCAAGCATCCAAAGAGTTATGAGGACATAGAGTTTCTGCATGCTAGTAATAAGAAGTTAAAAATACTAAAGAACATATTCTCATTCTTAAATGTTGAGTGAGAAATAACCACACCATAATGAGAGAATGCGTGTTTGAGAAACGATCAATAAGCATTTCGCCTCGACTTCTGCCTCACCAAAAAGGATTTTATGATAATTGCACTCAAAAAGATGGCTTTTTATAGTTCTCACATGTGTGCAGGTTGGAATGAAGAGAGAATTCCTGCAACACTTTGAATGGTGGGAAGGACAACTTCCGAAATATTTTTTTAAAAACCCACATCTTTTAACATTTTGAAAAACCATTTTTCTAACGATCTCTAAGAAAGGAAATCAACCACTATTATCGAGGATGAGATTACTTACTCACCTTCACATCCGATCGCCAATTATGATAACACCACTCTCACGGCATCCAATAGAAACGTCTTCCGCTCCTCGTTTTGATCTTCTTGGTCTTCGTCTTCGGTTTCAACTTTGATGATAAATTCTTGAATTTCATAAATCCTTAACAATTTGTAACTCTTTTTACCTTAAATCCTTGTCGCTTGAAACTTCTTTATAGATTTTCCTTCCCCACGGCTTATAAATACAAAACAAATATTTCTCTTGTTTTTTTTTTTTTTTTTATATTTTTTTTTTGAAACAAGAGAAATTAAATACAAAATAAACCATGGCCGTGGGAGAAGTATTTTACCACTTGATTCTTCACAACTTGTATCGTCTCGTAATCATAAACTTCGACAATTCTCACCTTTTGATTTTCTTCGCTTTTATGAATAAGTCTTCATACTTGGATATAAAATTACCTCATTGTATTGTAAGTCCTCAACATATATGTAAAATCCGCTCATTTGTATGTTGCTTTACTTGAGTTTGAAATTTGCTCTTTTTCTCGTTCCGTTGCTTGTAAACCTTAAACTTCTTCAACTTTCCTTGTAGATTTTGATGTCGCTCCTTGTTGATGATGATGATGTTTCTATGGATCCGTTGTTTTCGAGAGAGAGAATGGTGCTAACTGCAAATCGAACTACAAGAAGGAGGCTTTCATCTATAGACGTCACCCTCATGATTGACAAAAGTAGCACTCAAGAGATCAAAGAGTAGTGCTTCTATTTGTGGGAGGTTGGGTAGCTCACCATTCTACCCGGAATTTACGTACGGTGACACACACTCAAAAGAAAGCTCTTTAGTAGATGGAAAATTTTCTGGTCGGTGCCTCACATGATGTATACGGGTAGTCTCCACTAATGATTGATCAGCAACTCTAATAATGCATTTCTCCCTGCACCAAATTCGCATCACCGGCATGATTAAATCCATTATTTAACACTCTAACAAGCAAGAAATCCGAATGTAGTTCCCTAACACTTCCAAGTTCAATTATGTCGGTCAAAATCTCTATGTAAACATACCTAGAAGTATGCTAGGGACTCTAAAATCTCTAAAAGTTGAAGTTTTATGTAAAACTTTTTTTTTTTTTTTTTTTAAATTTTTAAATTTTTTTGTAATTTTTTTTTTAAATACATGCTTAACCACACCCCCACACTTAAACCTTACATTGTCCTCAATGTAATTGAATCCTCCTAGTAAAGTCAAGGTGGGAAATTTTAACATGATAAGAAACAAGAAAAAGAAATAACAAAAAGCAAAAGGATAAGAAATACAAAACCTATGGGTTGCCTCCCATTAAGCGCTTGTTTTAAAGTCGACGGCCCGACTTAGCTCTTGCAAGATTCATTCCCCATATACTAACAATCTGAAAATTTGAGGATCCACCCATAATACCTGTTTTGAAAACAATAACTCCATACAAATATTAGCACAAGAAAACAATAGTGAAATTATCGCTCGATAGAAATTTCCCCCACACTTATTCTCGTCCACACTCGGAAGTGTATAAAGAACATAGAATTTGGGAACTTCCATGTATTCTTTTTGGCAAACCTGCATAGTGTTAGAATCAAGTGTTTCCAATGGTGGATATCTAGAAACAAAATCATCCAAAAATACTTTCGAAGCACATACATTTAAACCAATAAGAGGTAAAGGAGAAGAATCAATATGCAAAGGGTTAGACAAACCTTGCACAATCTCTTGTTTTGCGGAATCCTCTTCATCCTTAGAGAATTCATGTGAATTACTTACCTCTTGTATATCATGGTCCTCTATCGAATCTTGCAACCAATCGTCGTTATTTTCTACCTTAACCAAAGTCTCGGCATCATTATAATCATTGGCAAGTTCAATTGGGTCTTCCACAAAATCAATCAATTTGGTTTCATCCTCTAGCATCATCTCTTCAACATTCTCATCATCGGAATCGGGCCATTCACTAAAATGATTTTCATCGGTATAGATTGTAAGATCTTCTTGTGCGGGTGTTACACCGTTTATAACAATAGGTAAGTCACACCCAATCTCCTCCTTTTGAATAGGTGAAGGATCGTTATTATGATCCGGAGTTGGAATAACTTCCTCATTGTTGCAACGCTCATACACTTCCGCGGACTCATATCTTTCCCTAAGAAATTTTTTCCAAGCACTAATTGCATCTTCCTCAAGCTCTACCTTTTGAATAGGTGCTTGATCATTATTAAGATCAAGGCTCGAGTAAGCTACACTAGCATCTTCAAAAGTATCCAAAGGTTGGCCTTTTCCAACATAATCATCGATCAAATATTCACTACACACCATAGGCACATTAGAATAGTTATTGCTTTGATAGCAAAATTCTTCTTTATCCCTATCCTCCTTGTATTGATCCATGTCTCTTCGTTCTTTAGTAATGCCGTCTCGACGTGGTTCCTCCCAAACATAGGGTTGTTTGGTCTTGTAGTGATTCTTGCAACTTTTGTTGAAGATCCCCAATCATGGCAGACATCTTATCTGCAAAACTAGAGAATTTCTGATGATAAACAAAACTATCCTCCCATCCTTGTGATTGTCCACTTACATACCCGTCATAAGGTTGTTGATATGTATGAGAATATCCATAAGGTTCTGTAGGAATTTGATCATAGCCAAAAGATTGGTTTTGATTGTATCCTAAGGATGGTTGGAAGTTGCCATAATGTTGAGGTTGAAAACTGTATTGATTGTTGTAATATGCTTGCTCTTGTCCACCATACATGGAAAACCGATACCTGAAATAAGATTCTCAGAAACTAAGTTAGATACGATATAGAATCTAACAAAGCAAGAATAAAGAAAAAAGAAAAATAGAAACAACTAAAATCGTCCGCTGCTCCCCGGCAACGGCGCCAAAATTTGATGCGTGTCGTAGGTGCAATCAAATTAATATCTTATTTCCACTCAATTAAAAATAATATAATGGAAGTCAAGTTCGTTCCCACGAGGAGCAAGAGATTCTAGTTGTAAAAATTGTCACAAAAGGGGGGTGTAAAAAGCAAAAGAAAATAAACAGAGCAATTAAAAGATAAAGTTGAAATCAATAAGAGAGACAAGACCAAGGAATCCTTCTTTGTTGCAAAACAATGAATCAAGTTATGTTCTTTTCTACTTGTTATTAGTCACAGATTATCACCAACCGTAGGATAGCAGGTCCGCTTAGCTAGCCCCAAAATCCCTTATTTCACTGAGTAACAAGTCCGCTTAGTTATCAGATTCTATTCAAAAGAACCACCTTGAGGTTCGCTTACAAGATGTAATTCCCCGAATGCATTAAGATCTATGAATTTAGGTTTAGTACTAGTAGTTAAACTCGGTTCGCTTGGTCCACTTTCTAGCGTTGTTTTTACACACAATCGCTCCACGGAATCCCTCCGCAAGGTCTCGTGTTTTCTACTTGTGTAAAGTGTCGAGAACGATTACTTATTCCCTAACTTATACTAGATTTAGATTAAACTAACAAATCAATTTAGCGTGCACTCTAAACAATCTATCAATCAATCATGAATGAATAAACATTCCTATTAGTAAAAACAAACGATAATCATGTGAAAAACTTCAAGATAGAATTGAAACAAAACTCAAATCATGTATTAAGAACTAGGAATTCATCCTCAATCAATAATAAAATTAGCTACTCATGTTTTTGAAATTCACACAAATAATAATTAAAAGGAGAATTTTCAAGTTCACACAAATAATTAAAAAGATGTTATAGGGCCTATGGCCCATGGATATGTGCGGTCCATTAGTATACTAGGGTTTTCCATTTACTCTTGTATAAATAGAACACTAAACCTATGTAATGGGGTTCTCCTCTCTGTTAATGAAAAAGCTCTTCTCTCTCTTTCCAATCTTTTCTTATTCTTACTCCAATACGTTATCATCGCACGAAGCTCTGCTGCTGAGATTTTTTTTTTCCCCTCTGTTGAAGAAAGCTCCCTCGGATTTGGGTACTTCTATTTTATTATTTTCTTTTGGCTTTCAATCAATCACAAAGGTACATCTTTTTACCTATTTCTTTATTTCAATTAGTACTTTTATGTTTGGTGGATGTGATAAAGGTGCCAAAAGTTGTCTGCTATGCTTAGATGTTTAAAAAAAAAAAAAAAAAAATAGTATTATTATTTTTGTTTTAGTGTGCCATGATGCTTCACATATTTTCTTTAATTTTGATGAATCCCTCTATACGGATCTTGGACTTTCCATCTTCTTTTTCTTTCATTGTCATGTGATTTGTTTAACATATTACTTGTCCCCATGTGAGTTTTCAATGGTCTGCTATTTGATGTTGATGTATAACATGTCTTGATCGGATTTATGTAATGAAGTTTTCATACTACTGTACTAGGCCATGGTTGATTATTGTTTTGTTTACATTTAATAAAATAAAATTATATCGTTTGGCGTGTTCACATGTTATTTTGTCCTATTTTGTCAGATCTGTCTAATTATCATTCGTTTTGATCATATAGGACATGCTATAGGACATATGCTTAGTTTGTTTATTTTTTAGTGGTCTGTTTCCAAATGTATGTATTGCTTGACTATTCGTTGTGATTGCAAACATTTTATTGTATTTTAATCTATGATTGAGTGTGACTGTTGATGTGATGTATTGTCTAAAATAATGATTGTATAACTGATTGATTTCTGATTTGATAATTAGATGTATGATCTTTTGTATGCGTATGGCTTGTCTCTGTTTGTCTTTGTTCGGATATGGCTTATATATTATCATCTTCTCCTATACCTAACACCACATAATTGCTACGTATCTAAAAAAAAAAAAAAAAAAAAAAAAAAAAAATAATAAAATATTTTATTTGTTTTTGGTATTCTGTGGGTAAAAAAATTGTGTTTGTCTTTATTCATTTCCGTTATTCATTAGTCCTTACTGTGATTAATTTAATTAAGTGTCACATCATGCAACTATTGCCATTTTTCTGTTTTGTAACGTATGTATTGCCAATGTGTATATGCTATGCTATAATCATCATCATTCTCTGTATTTGCTGTCTATGCTATCCTATGTATGCTATGCTTATTTTCTGTTTTTAATCGTTAATGGGGTATTTGTCATCTGTCGAATTCTGACTTAATCGGAACATTTTAAGAGCCATCAAGAAATTTGGTTTCTAAGAAATTCATTTTAGCCATAAAGAAACTTGGTACGTGAATGATGTTTCCGGAATTGGTCATACTAATGTCATATAACCTTGCCTTATGTAGATGAGCAAGAAGGAATATATCCGACAAGAATTCGCACAGTTGGGCATAGATGGACTTGAGTATCACCGTTGGATGGATGATGTGAAGATCGCTTTTGTGGCAAAAGACTGCACCCACACCATCATACCCTCTACTGACAAAGATGCTGTCCCAGCAACTGAACAAGAAAAGGCTGAAGCCCTTCGATATTTGAAGGTACACATTGACCCTAATCTCCTTTGGGGATACCAACACATGATGTGTCCTAAAGAACTGTGGGATGCATTAGCAAGCCGTTTTGGGAGCATTGAGGATTGTCTTCTCCCACAATTGAATGAACAGTGGAATGACATTCGCTTTCTTGATTATGTGAAGGTAGGTGATTTCCAACGAGATATGCTTAAGCTACAAGCACAACTCAATTTATGTGGGATAAAACTTACTGATAAAGATATGATTCAAAAGACATTGTCTACTTTCCCTTTGTCATCTGTTATTCTAGCCAACCAATATCGCATAGAAGTTGATAACAAGAGAATAACAACTTTTAGTAAGTTGATCAACTTATTGCGGGTAGCCGAAAGGCACAATGAAGTTCTAGCAAACAACAATGCTAGAGCCCCCGGGAAGAAGAAAATTCCCGAGGCTAACTATGGCAAGGATAACAAGGGAAACACCCCAAAGAAAAGAGGGTTAAAAATGATTCATATTCTCATGCTCCATACTCACGTGGGGATAATAACCCACGTGGAAGAGGACAAAAGGGTCATCGTGGAAGGGGCCATGGGCGTGGAGGCCATGGGCGTGGAGGCCATGGGCGTGGAGGCAACTCAAATACCTGGTCTAGAGATGTTACTTCTGGACCTAGTGGTAGGGGCAACACTGTTGAAAAAACACATAAGAACCCCACACCTAAGAAGGTAGAGAATGGCAATGAACCTTGTTACAGGTGTGGTATCTCCCGGACATTGGTACCAGCAATGCAAGGCTAGTGCCAAGGTAGCAGCTAGCTACAAAAAGTACCGGGAATCTATAGATCAAGAATCTAACTATGTGGAAGAAGATGATCATCCCTCCCCAGATGTCAACTTCACCATTTCAGCCTTCCAGGGCAAAAAGAACCATGCCCTTATGGAAACACCCGACTTTGATTGATTGTTATTTTTTTTTTAGTTATCCTTTGATCCCAAGAACTTGTTTATTTTCTTGCTTTGTGGTTTAGCAGATTATGGTTTAAACATTTATTTTGATAACTTAAACTATGTTAGGTAGTCTTAAATTATCGGTTTTTTTTTTTTGTTGTTGATGGATCAGTGGTTTTAATTCTTATGGGTACTTATTATGCATTGGATTTAAATTTTTATTGTGATAATCTATTGCATGATTGAATTACGTGACCGAATTCTCTGAAGTACCATTTACTTGTAGGAATGTCATCCTCAGAAGAGATTGAGTGCCTAGCTGATAGTGGCACCACACACACTATTTTAAGAAATAGGCAATTATTTGTTGACTTAATTCCTTATAAATCCTCTGTGACTACGATGATTGGATCATCACAAGTGATCATTGGGCGAGGTAATGCTCAATTTTTGTTGCCAAATGGCACGATGATTAAAGTCACTGAAGCTCTATATGCACCAAGAGCTAACCGTACCTTGTTGAGTTTCAAAGATATCCGTGCAAATGGATATCACTTGGAAACTCACTGTGAAAATGGAATTGAATATATAAATATTATCTCTAATACATGTGGAAGAAAACGCATTTTAGAGAAATTAATGAGTCACTCTAGTGGTTTGTACACTACTACTATTCGGATTATCGAATCACATGTCGTTACCAACGATGAACTGTTGAACAGTGACTTGTACAAGCTTTGGCACGACCGCTTGGGGCACCCAGGTCGTGATATGATGATCCGTGTTTTAAAGAACTCACACGGACATCCCTTCTTTCGAGTGAAAAGTAAAATGAGACAAAAGACAGTTACAATGCAAAGTAACAACGTCTACCAGCCACTGCCATCTAAAGCAAATGATGTGCAACCTCTTTCTCATTCTACTTCGTGGACTTTGTCAAAAGCACACCACTCATTTTGCAAAGCTTGTTCTTTAGCAAAGACAGGAGCGAGACCATCCTATGTTAAAGATACAAAACAAAACATTCCATTTTTACAAAGAATACAAGGTGATATTTGTGGACCTATACATCCAGAGTGCGGACCATTCAGGTATTTTATGGTTCTGGTAGATGCTTCGACCCGTTGGTCACATGTTGCATTACTGTCCACAAGAAATGCTGCATTTGCAAAGCTCCTAGCACAAATTATACGTTTGAGGGCTCACCACCCCGATAATCCAATCAAGTCTATCAGACTTGATAATGCTGGAGAATTTACATCTAAAGGATTTGATGATTTTTGTATGTCTATCGGAATTGACGTAGAGCACCCTGTACCCCACGTACACACTCAAAATGGTCTTGCAGAAGCTACCATCAAAAGGTTACAGATGATAGCTAGGGCATTGGTTATGCGTTCCAACCTGCCTATTACTGCCCGGGGGTACGCCATATTGCATGCAGCATTACTTATTCGCTTTAGACCCACTATTAGCCAACCATTTTCTGCGTACCAGTTGGTAACTGGATATGAGCCTGATATTTCACATTTACGCATTTTTGGTTGTCTTTGTATACGTGCCTATTACGCCCCACACAGTACTAAGATGGGTCCCCAAAGACGATTAAGTATTTATGTTGGATATGAATCCCCAACAATTATCCGCTATTTGGAACCTTTGACAAAGCGATCTCTTTACCGCTAGATTTGCGGACTGTCACTTTGATGAGACAACCTTCCCGTCGTTAGGGGGAGGTATGGAAAAGGATTTCCTAAGGGAACGACAGGAATTGTTGTGGTGTGTCCCCACTTTGTCTCATCTTGATCCCCGCACCTCGCAATGTGAAAGTGAAGTGCAGAGAATTATTGATCTTCAGAATGTGGCAAACTCAATGCCTGATGCATTCACTGATATTGCTAAAGTGACGAGATCACACATACCAAAATGCAAACGTGCTCTGCAAGGTTAGAAATCCCTAATACGGGAAAAGGCACCTTATATAGAGGTGTCAAACCTACACTTGGTGGAAGTGTAGCTGAGGCCGTGGCACCCCAAAGGAAGAGGGGAAGACCACCTGGTTCGATGGATACTCACCCAAGGAAGAAAAGAGTGAGTAAGGCACAATCCGATCCATTCATCATCGATACAGATAATCCCTCTCATGAAATTGTCTCTGATTATAGTTATGTCCATGAATCAATCTTTGGAGGACGCTCCGATGTTTGAAATGATTCCAGAGAACAAAGAAATCTCTATGGATTATGAGAGTGCATACGTGTTGATGGAAAGATCCTCCACGCAGATTGATGATGTATTTGCATACACAGTTGCTCAAGAGATCATTGAGCACGATGACATCGAACCACGCTCTATTGCAGAATGTCAAAAAAGAGCAGATCGGCCTAAATGGGAAGTTGCAATCCGGGAAGAATTAAATTCACTGGCAAAGAGACGGGTATTTGGTGCGGTAGTGCTAACCCCACCAGGTGTAAAGCCCGTAGGACATAAATGGGTATTTGTCAAAAAGTGTAATGAGAAGAATGAAGTCTTGAGGTATAAGGCTCGCCTTGTGGCGCAAGGTTTCTCACAACGCCCTAGAATTGATTATGAGGAAACATACTCTCCCGTAATGGACGTCATAACGTTTCGCTACTTAGTTAGCTTGGTAGTTTCGAAGGACTTGAAATGCAGCTTATGGATGTGGTTACAAAGATATCTCTATGGGGATCTAGATTCGAGAGATATACATGAAAGTGCTGATGGCCTTCCATTGCCCGAATCAAGTAACTCTAAACCACGGAGTGCGTTTTCAATCAAGTTGAAACGCTCACTTTACGGATTAAAGCAATCCGGGCGGATGTGGTATACCCGTCTAAGTGATTATTTGATTGGGAAGGGATATATAAATAATGAGTTATGCCCCTGCGTATTTATAAAGAAAACGAGTTCCGGATTTGCAATTATAGCTGTTTATGTTGATGATATGAACATAATAGGTACTCTTGATGAAATAAGAGAAACCGCAAGCTACCTGAAATCTGAATTTGAGATGAAAGATCTTGGGAAAACTCGGTTTTGTCTAGGACTTGAGCTAGAACACCGAGCCTGTGGAATACTAATCCACCAGTCTGCATATGTCCATAAGATACTCAGGCAATTCAATATGGACAAGGTGCATCCTGCTAGCACTCCCATGATTGGTCGAAGTTTAGATGTACAAAAGGATCCATTTCGTCCAAAGGAAGATGACGAAGAGGTATTGGGAGCTGAAATTCCCTACCTAAGTGCAATAGGCGCATTATTGTACTTAGCACAATGTACTCGACCTGATATATCATTCTCAGTGAACTTGTTAGCTAGATATAGCTCAGCGCCAACGCAGCGTCATTGGAATGGTATAAAGAATGTATTTAGATACCTTAAGGGAACCATTGACATGGGTTTATTTTATCCATATGAGGACGAAAGGAGGATTGCTAAAGCAACCCCCTACACTGAAACCCCAAATAATGTTTTGGTTGGTTTTGCTGATGTTGGGTACCTCTCTGACCCACATAAAGCTCGATCCCAAACTGGCTATGTATTCACCATAGGGAACACAAATGATATCCTGGGAGATCGACCAAGCAAACTCTTGTAGCTACCTCCACGAACCACTCAGAGATCATTTCCCTACATGAAGCGGTTCGTGAGTGTATATGGTCGAGGTCTATCATTACACATATTCGAGGGACTAGTGGTTTGAATTCCACCACTGAAGAGCCAACATGCATTTATGAAGATAATGCAGCTTGTATCGAACAGATGAAGCAAGGATATATCAAGGGTGATAATACGAAACATATTTCACCAAAGTTCTTTTACAATCAGCAACAACAGTGTCTCTTAAACATTCAAGTCAACAAAGTACCGTCTGATGAGAATGTGGCAGACTTATTTACTAAGTCACTTCCTAAGTCCTTATTTGAAAAACACGTAAAGAGTATTGGACTAAGGAAACTGTCCGAAATCCCTTGATTGCAATCAGGGGGAGATGCTGACATCAGGGGGAGTATCTAATGATATGATGTCAACATCAGGGGGAGTGTTTGTTGAACTCTTTTTCCCTTTACCGAGTTTATTTTGCCCCAATGGGTTTTGTTACTCGGTAAGGTTTTTAATGAGACAACAACAACACCATGGTTATCACTCCCTGGTTGAGGTTATCTTTTTCCCATATGGTTTTTATATTTTAGGTTTTTCTGAAGAGAAGTCTCCAGCTTTATCAACACGTTGTACTCTTTTCCCTTCGTCAAGGTTTTGTCCCATTGGGTTTTCCTTGTCAAGGTTTTAACGAGGCAACACATTTGAAGTCCCGCTTTTGAACCGCACAAGGGGGAGTGTTATAGGGCCTATGGCCCATGGATATGTGCGGTCCATTAGTATACTAGGGTTTTCCATTTACTCTTGTATAAATAGAACACTAAACCTATGTAATGGGGTTCTCCTCTCTGTTAATGAAAAAGCTCTTCTCTCTCTTTCCAATCTTTTCTTATTCTTACTCCAATAAAAGAAGAATTTTCAAAAGCAAGCAAAACACAAGTGTTGTGTGTGTAGAGAGGTGTGTAAAAAGATATAGAGAACTTCTCTATTTATAGGCTTCAATATTCTCCAAATCTTCCAAGGAATAGAATCCTTTTCCTTTAGCAATTCAATTTCCAAATCCAAGCCTTTCTCAACTCTTCCATCTTCTCTTTCCAAATTTGAGCCCAATTCTCCATCCAATTCCTAGTCCAAGTCTTCACACCCATGAGAGAAGTCCATAGAAAATTATGGAATTTTTGGCTCGCCGGAAAACTGGTATTATGGCCGGAATCCGGCCGGAATAGTCACCGGAATCTTCTTCTCCGTCACTGGTATATTCGACGGAATATTCCGTCAGTCCACCGTTAGGACTAACGGTCAAAAAGTCAAACCGTCAGTCAACCGGGTCAAGGGAAGGAGAGTCAGCCACCGAGTCAGCTTGAGTTAGTGTCTTGATCGGCTGACTGGTCTAACTGAGGTGAGTTGGATCGGTCATCTGAATCGTCCGAGTAGAAAAAATCCGCCGAGTTTCCTCTGTTTCGTGCGTATTCCCGGGCCTCATTTTTGGTCTTCTCTGTTAAGAAATCCTAGCATACATCTAGTTTAGCAGTTCATTCTTATCACTTTCAAAAGCAGCAATACCTCCTTCTATTCTTGCAATCAACGAGAGGCTCGGCTCTTGACTAACTCATTGCAAACTTAACCTCAACCACCTTCATCTCGCTTATCCGAACCGCCTCGAAATCACAAAATCCCAACTATTCTTTCATCATCTTCTCGCCGTCACAAGCAACAACTTCTATTGATCACTGCAAACCTCTAACAACACCCATCTGTATCTCATGTTCAACCAACAACACCATCCACCTTCCACAGCAAGCCAATGTTTCTCAAAGAGCACCAAACCCATTACTTTCAATCACTGAGTTCGACGACAACATCAATTCCTCAAACCCATTCTCTTCACTTCCTTCTTCTCACTCAGCTCTGAATCGACTTCATCTCCACCTCCATGTCTGTTCTTAGTTTCAATTTCTTCACTGCTTCTCGATTTCAACCAGCGGCCACCAATAGCATCAGAAAATCGAACCCATTCTCGTACCCATGACAATCACCATGACAGCAGCAGATTCGAACCAAAACCCATTCTTAGTGCAACTCAAACCCATTCCTCTCTGCATCTATCGATCTCTTTCTCAGGTTCAATCCACGCAACAGAACCATTGTAATCATCCATAGAACTATCCCTGAAATCTTCGAATCCATCTAATTCAACAACAAATTTGCTCCTCACAGAGCTTCATCAACACCATTAATGGCAACAGCCAATTTCTTCTCTTGATTAAACCACAGACCCATTTGTTTCATAGAAACGGCAAACCCTAACTGCAACTGAACCCAGCTCCAATTTCATCACCTTCATTTCTCGATCTCGACAATAATAGTAACAGACCATGATGACTTTTTTTTCTTCTCACTCTGTGTATGAAATGTGAATGAGAGGAAACATCTCTCAATTTTAGGGTTGTGTAATAATTCGGGTGGATGGTTACACCCCAGGGATAGGGACCACCCTTCTCATTAGATAAGGGATACCCCAGTAGACAGCCCCTAACATGTAGTTACCCCTTAACATCAGTTGGCTACTTTTAATACTCCTCTGAGAGAGTTGCCCTTTTACCGTGGCTCGTCTCCCAATAGTGTTTTCCTCAATCCTGCTCTTTTTGCTCAATTTGGATCATTTATTCTTCTTTTCCTCCGTGTGACTCCAAAGTAGCTACAAAACTCAAAACAGGCGTAAAGTACATAATTTACAAGAAAAATAGCAAAGAAAGTATAATCAATAGATAATAAATAGGATGTATTCTACACCCTATCACTGGTGCTGCTTAAAGGAATTGAGATGCAGAGATTATGAGATAGAAATGGTCACTGCTGTTGATGGACTGGTGTTGAAGCAACGACGGAAGATGGAGCAACAGGGCACATTTGCACCTGAACTGAAGCGAGAATTGAGCTCATGAATAGCTGGGATCTGGTGGCCTGAAATGAGTATTGGTGGTGACCTTCAGGCAAGGCTGAATGAGTAAATGATCGATTGAGATGGGTTCTGATTGCAATTGCAGGAAGAGCAAGTTCTGGTGATGTTCTTGCAAGTGGAACTTGTGAAAATGAAGATGTTGTTGATATTGTTGTGAATTTATGTTTTACAGGGAATGAATATGAAATGGAGAATGAGTTTGTGTTGTTGTTGCTGCAGTTGGATAAGCAAGGAATGAACTGAGATGGGAGTTGTCTGAGGTTGCAGAAAGAGAAGAAGAGCTGCAGTGGTTACTACTTCATGGGAGCTACAACTGGTGGTGCAGTATAACTGCAGAATTGAACTGGCAAAATGGAGGAAGCACAAGTCAAAATGGGACTGCAAAGGAAGTGGGTTTTGTTGCTCTACTGGTGTTTGAAGTTGAGATGAAGCTGTCACTGATGTTGGGTATGAGCAATTGCAGATTGGACTTAGAATTGTGGAAAGTGCAGTTAGGATAGATGGCAGATTAATTGGCAGTGGTGTTTTGGTTTCAAATTGTGAAGATGTGGAGAATGACTCGAGGAGAAAATTGCAGGTTATAGTGCCAATTAGTTATGCCGCTGCAATGGGATATAAAGCTGCAGGTGTTGACAAAATGGTTCACGGGCTGGGTTATGTGCAGGTGGTGTTTGAGTTTTGGATGGTTGGTAGTGTGCAGGGAGGAAAAGAGGATGCTGCAAGGACGGGTACGAGTACTGGTGGTACTTAAACTGGATTGGCAGGATGTAGTGAATTGATGTCACAGTGAATGAGTAACTACTAGTGTTGCGAGCGGGTAAGAAGGATTGCAAGGGCAGTTGAGGTGGATTCAGAGAAGAGAGATTCAAGAGCTGGTTGAAGTACAAATTGGGGTTCAAATTAATTCTGTGAAATCGAGAAATGGAAAATGGGTTTTGAACTGAGATTGGAAGAATGGCAGTGAAGATGGGGATGCAGCTACAGATGGTTGTGTACGAGAATGTAGTGGTGGAATTGAATCTGCAGATGAGTGGTTGAGATGGCAGCTAAAACTGCACGACACAGTGATGCTGGATGAATGCTTACAGGGAGCAATTCTGGTAGTACTGTTAAGAAGGCTTGAGTTGTGATGAAGACAGGGTAGTTGTAATGGCTAGGCAGTAGTGGTGATGCAATAGCTGTGACAGTGTGTGCGTTTCGGAGAAATAGGGATCGATGTGCTACTGTGAGAGTTTGTATATGCTGCAGATATAGCCAGGGAAGTTACAGAATGCATGAATAAGACTGCAGAAACAGTGCGAAAAGTGAGCGAGAATGGCGAGCCGCTGGTACCAGTTCTGGTTATCGGATTTTTGAACCGAGAGTGTTGATTATAATATTTTAGTGAATCGTGAAGGGGGTATGAGTCGAATGCAAGAGTCGGCCACGGCATATATGAGTTTGGAGTTGCGCTTTTGGGCACGTTTTCGCAAGAATTCAAGAATTGGTTTAGATGGTTCATATGTGATGTATTGCTCTGAATTGTAAGTGTATGAACTGCAGAGGAGGATAGTGAGTTGCTGGGAGTTATGGTAGTCGGATACAGGTTCAGGTGGTCGGAGATAGTTTCACGGTGACCGGATTCCGGTGATGATGTCAGCAACCCGGCGAACCAGAATTTCCAGAGACGTATTTTCATTCATGGGCTTGGTGGACCACTTGGAGATGGGTTTTGAGAAGACAATATCCTTTTGGGAATTGGAGAAGCATATAATTAGAAAACTCTTTCTCTAAACCGAGGGATATCTCCATTAGGGAGGCTTCTACTTGTTTTCTAGGGTCTCACATGATAGTTCTTCTTTGCTTTCTATGATGATTTCCAAAAACACAAGTAATTGATTTTTTTATTGGTTAAAGATGTAGTTGGATTTTGAAAACAAGTTATGATTTTTATGAATTAGTTTTCTCTCAATATTATCGTTTGATTTCTACATCTTATTACAATTGCATAATTGACGTATTGCAACATGATTGAATGTTTGTTTAGTTAAGTCTAGAATTGATTGAACTCACATCCATATCTATAGCTATTTTAGGGTTCATCATCGAGCGATAACCTTGAATACAAGTAGTACGATATGATTATGGTTTGTAGTGATACATCCTTGTAATCATATGTAGAAATTGACCTTTGTTCGAATTGTTTGCGCAATGTATTTCAATTGCATTGATTAACCTATTTCTGAAACTTAATGCTCCTTGGAATTGAACTTAATTAGCGCAAGGCGTTAGGTTATTCTTTAGGTAGAATTCACATACGCAACTCTAATGTGTGTGTTGATGAACTTTGGAAATTTATGGAGTATTCTTGCAATAAGGTATTCTAGGGATTTTGATGATAGCGAGATTAAATACGAATTCTATTCATACATTCAAAAACTTGTTTACAATTGAAGATGAAACCTTTATCCAATATTTCACAACCTTGATTTGCGTGTTTATTTTATTATTTGCCTTTATTTTATTTTAGTATATAAAAATCAGAAAAACCCCCCTTGCTTTATATATGAAACCGAAACATATTGACAACCTACCCCTCTCTGTGGGAACGATCATTTCTTGCCCTTGCTATATTATATATTTTGAGTAGTGAGAAAGTTTAATTTATTTTTGACGCCTACGACAGCGATCAACTTATCAAGAAAAAAAAGGCAGAAGTAAACACAGAAGTGCCCCTAGTTCGATATTTGTCTATTTTGAAGAAAAGGGGATTTGGCTAAAAGATGTGATCAAGTTCTTATCCAATCATGGAACCAGACCCATACACACGTTTTTCAAGTTACCTCAACCTCCAATGCGTCCAACTAGAGTTCAAGCCAAGCAAGGAAAGGAGTTGTAAGAGAAGGCAAAGGAATTCAACTTAAACGAGGAATTCTACTGTGAATAAAATTCGTGGAACATACTTGACCGGTTTCTAAACCTAGTACACATCCAAAATACTTGTCTTTTCAATTTGATTTCAAAAGGGAAGCCCTGAAGCAAAAGGAAAAAGATTTGGAGTTAAAAGAGGAAATTAGAGGAATTTGGATCAAATAAGGAAACCGAGGGTTTTCTTTCTTCTAAAAATTCCTCTAAACCGTGGACAAGCCATTTTCATGTGTGAGGATGATCTCCTAGGCTAGTAGGATTTGATTTATTATCTCGGAATTTTTTCAGAGGGATCAAAGTCGAAGAGAATTAGGGTTTTGACGAAAATAACCCTAATTTCAAGAATTTGGTGAAAAAAGGGATTTATTCTAAAAGAGAAGGGACCGATCCTCTCCCATTCTATTGGACGGTTATGTAAGCTTCTTTCAATTTCTTTTAGATCATTACTCTTTAACAAAAACGAGCTCATAAGGGATTTTGACCAAAATACCCTTATATTGCAATTTTGAGTGTTTTTAAGAAAGCCTTAACACAGCAAGAGACTGACCAAGCTCTCATCTAATCATTCTAAAGGCATAATACACGTGAATATTGAGTTCTCTAAGTATTCAAAGAAGGGCGGAATTGAAACGGAATCCAGGAAGGCAGAATTTCAGAGAAAATAAAGGGAATCTGGCTCGAAACAGGGAATTCGGATTCATGATTTCCAAAACCAGGACTAGAGGCGCGCCAATACCTCTTTCAAGATGTGAATATGCCTAGGGAGGCTCCATGTTTCTCTCATGCCAAAGAAAAATCAAGCTCATAGTGGTTTTTAACGAAAATACCCTTAAGTTTCAAAAGTATGCATTTTCTCTAATAAGAGGTGTCTGATTGGTATAAGGGATTAAACAAGCTTTCATCACACAAGGTGTCGACTCCGCAACATATATACACACATTACAGGCCTCGTCAAGCCTCTCCAGAGTGTCTGAAGGAGTCAAAAAAAAAGAAAAAAAAAAAGAGGAATTAGGGTTTAGGCAAAATACAAGTCTAAATTCAGAACTTCTCTGAGACAAAGATTCTACATTTCCGAAAAATGAGGTCCGGATTTTCTCGTCATGTCTCACCAATCTCACGGATATCCAAGGATTCGTTCAAGTCTCTTATTCCTATAGAGAGTCGAAGCTCAATATTTATCCAGAAAACAATTAGGGTTTTGAACAATTATGCAAGTTATGCTCAGACGCAATCAGGAAAAAACTGGTTCATCAAATCCTAATTCAAAGTGTTGGAGTATTTCAAAACATAACTACAAGTAATCATTAACTTGTGACCAAGTTTCAACTCTATCAAGCATTTTGACGCAAGGTGGATCTTCCAATTAGACAACGAGATATGCCATGAATTGCAGTTTTTATCATATTGTCTCCTTTCTACAATCTTAGCTCAGTTTCGCGGCTCATATTGAAGAATCACAACATTCGTCTACACGATCAAGAGCAATGCTGGAAATTAGGGTTTTTAATCAGATAAATCCTAAATCGCAAATATATACGCCTCAGACATGGATTTCGCAATGACAACACTACACTCGGATAAAAACTGCCCAACATTAATATTCACGATAAATTACAAGTCCGGATTCGATTTAAAGTTTAGAATCAGAACAAACAAAGACTAAGCATCGGGGACTCCGCAAAAAAAAAAGTTGCAATTTCACGCATGAACGATTCGTAACCATCTATATACTCATCATAGAACAATCAAGGTTCTACTCTGAGTAGGGGACTTAATGTAGATGGTGAAATTTGGATAAGGGGCAAAAGTGTCATTTCAAGACCATGGACAAAATTTCACTCTCACGAAAGATTAAGCCCTTGGCCCTCAAGGCATTCTTAGCCACGATTTCTAGTATACGTCCCCGCGAGAGATTGCTGGTCGTGATGCCGTGACTCCTAGCGCATATCCTCGACGAGATACTGCTGGTCACGTAGGTTCTGTAGAGCGTAAAACGTCCCCAGTAGACTTATGAACCATAACAGCCACAATTCCAGCATGTCTTCGCGGGACGCAGCTGATTGTGATGGCATGATTCCTATTATACATCCTCGACGAGATGTTGTTGGTCATGTAGGCTCTGTAGATGCGTAAAGACGTCCCCGTCGGACTTATGACCCAGAGCGAAGATATGCATATCTCCTGTAAGCACGACTCACCCTATTTGAGATCAAAGACTGATTCCTAGTACATCATCGCGAGATACACTGGTCATTTCTACTCTAGGCTCTGACTCAAATTACCGAGGCTTCAGAATAATTCTTAGGACATCCCCGCGAGATACGCTGGTTATTCTGCCTCTAGGCCCTTTCGACAGACTCCTAGAACATCCTTCCGAGATACACTGGTCATGTCGGCCCCATAAATACGGACTCAATTGATTCCTAGCACATCTCTGCAAGATACGCTGGTCAAAGACAAGTGAGTCAAAGTTTCGCAAAAACATTAATCGGGCATACAAAGCCCTTTCTCTCTCTTCAGGATGAGTCCCAGCTGACCAAAGAGAGATTCCGCGATCCGTCAGTAAAATCTCGGAGAGATTCACATCTCTTCACGAAATTTCAAAGAGATTCACATCTCTTCTCAAAATTCCAGAGAGATTCATATCTCTCTGCAAAATCTCGGAGAGATTCAAATCTTTCTGCAAAATCTCGGAGAGATTCAAATCTCTTCGCAAAATCTCGGAGGGATTCAAATCTCTCTGCAAAATCTCGGAGAGTATCTATTCTCTCTGCAAAATCTCTGAGAGATTCAAATCTCTCTGCAAAATCTCGGAGAGATTCAAATCTCTCGGGAAATCTCAAACAAAGCTGAATATTCCCCATGATAGGCATGAGCCTCATGTAAGAATCGAGTCTCCTTTTCCGACCCAACACACCAATTCTGGGGCATCTCATGTCTTTTCACGTGACTCATCCTAGTTATTTTTACAGATCGGAAAATATTTCTCTATCTTGGCCAACTCAGCTAAAGAGAATATTTCTCTCTCTCAACACATCATCACAAAGGCTGACTCAGCTTCACACAAATGGGGGGATAACAATTAGGGTTTTGGTCTGGCGGTCCACGGCACGTGTGAGAAATACCAGGCTTATTTCTCACCGCAGAAGAGAGTAAAGCGGTGGAATAATGAGATAAACTCAACCTAGTTTATCTCTGTCTATTCCTGAAGAGACGGGAGAATTGCTCCGCACGGCACGGAAAGCAATCCTTATCTTCACCGACCTGAGATTAGAGAATTCAGTTATAAATAGGTCATTTATTTCTCCAAGCTATGACAGATCTTTCTCATAACCTCTCAGAGTAATTCTTCTTCAAACCCTAGAATTCTCTGATCTCTCTCTTCATCTGCTTCCCTCCCTAAGACCAGCCATAAATCTCTTCCTTGTGACCAAGCAGCCTTTGAACGACCACTGTGTGTGGTTTATGCGAAGACTGTTCGTGCTCAAGCTCCCGTAACTCACTTTCAGAAACCCTAGAATCCCACTTCTAACCTCTCTCAGACTTTAGGTAACTACAATCAGTAAACTATATAGCTAGATTGTAGTTTGTTTTCTCAATTCCATTTTCACCTCCATCTATATATATATATATCCATCTTATTTTTTTTATAAGCACAGAACATCATCAATAGCTTATTTCCCGAACCACATCTAACTACTGCTACGGTCGCATACCATTAGTAACAGTTGTAATTGCGCTTTTTACAACACAAGTTTTCGCTTAAATTTTGATAATGACGGGTATGACGCCGAATACACATCTCAATACGATGTTGGCAAATATACGTGCAAATCCTACAAATTTCAGTATAAAAGTTGAGTCCATACTCGCAGAAGCAGAGTTACGAGAATCGCGTGCACTCAATACGGGTGCAGAAACAATAAATTTGAAGCTTCCTATTTTTGATGAAGATGATACAGAAGGCTGGCTTTTTTTTTTTCCAGGTCGGAACATTATTATAGTTTTCATGGTATAACTAATGTCGAAAGAGTACCCTCGGTTGTTGTCCATCTCAATGGTGATGCAATTTGTTGGTATCAACGGATGATATATGACGTAGGAGAACTAACCTGGCCACAATTTTGTTGTACTATTCGTTCTCGATTCGGATCTCGCAAGCGTGCTCAGGGTCAGTCCTGAAGGGTAAGCAGGACAAGTCCACTTTGGGGCAACAAGAGGTAGGGGACAACCAAATACATCTTTTACATGTAGAGTTTTTGGTATAATAAATAATTAATTATCGGGGACCTCGATATAATATACATAAAATATAAGAAAATAAATTTAATAGGGTTAATTAAGACTTAAATAGTTTTCAACTTTCTAATTAAACCCCCTCCGCCCTAGTTTGGTTGTATCTTTTGTTTGTATTCTTCAGATTTTCTTCACCAGTTATTATCTTCTGATTATAACTTAACCTGGCGAGATTGGGGTATACCCAAACTAATTGGGGTATACCCAATAAGACAAAATAGGATCATTTTGAAGTAAAACCAAGCCACCCCTTAACCTTGTATTTTCAAAATGGCAAAATTGCCCTCGTTTAATTAACACTAAAATTTTGATTAGATTAATTAATTAAGTTTAAATTGATTGAATAGATTAAAACTTATGAATTTTAAGTTATAAAATTTTGTTTTTGATTGAACTTTTGTGGGATGATTTTTGATGATTTTTTTTTTTTTTTTTTTTTTTTTTTTTTTTTTTATATCTTGCAACGAAAATGAAGCACACCACCGAAATACTTCTAAAAAGGGGATTGCAAATCTGTTATATGAAATCATACTCAAAATCAAAGAATAAATCAACACTTTCAGTTCTGAAAGTATGAAAAGTCGGCAAGGTCGACTAATGAAGATCATGCCGGCCAAAAGTGGCCGGCAAGATCTTCATCGTCGACCTCGCCGACCAAAAGTGGCCGGCAAGATCTTTATCGTCGACCTCGCCGGCCAAAAGTGGCCGGCATGATCTTCATCGTCGACCTTGCCGACTTTTATTTTTTAACATACAGGAGATGACATAAAAAATTTATTGGCCGGCAAGGTATTCAACAAATACCCTTCCGGCTGTTTTTGGCCGGCGAGGTATTCAAAAAATACCCTTCCGGCTGTATTTGGCCGGCAAGGTATTCAAAAAATACCCTGCCGGCCGTTGAAAAATTTACAGTAGCTGCCATGGCTGTTATGAAAAGTCGGCAAGATATGCATGTTACGACCTTGCCGACCAAAAACACAAAAATCATAATTTTCGATTTCTAACCTAATATAACTATCAAATCACACAACACAATGATGGGTTTGAGTTTAAACATCATTTATAGTCTTCTTTTCGCTGGTAGAGTCAACAATTTTTTTGGAAAATCAAAGTTGAAGATTTTTATATGGCTTTGGTTGATGGAAGATGAAGATGAAGATGAAGAAGAAGAGAAGAAGATGAAATGAAGAGAATAAAAACTGATTTAGGGTAATTAAGATTATTAATTAATGGGTAAGGGTAGTTTTGTAACTTACCCATTAGGACTCCCCCTAAAACCCACAAAAAGTGTCCCTTTAAAATTGGGTATACCCCAATTAGTTTGAGTATACCCCAATCTCGCCAGGTAACTTAATCAATCTTTTTTTATAAAATATAAATTTTCTTGATTAATGTTAGTTTTAGATGGTTGATTGATTTTTAGAGAATCAAAGTTTTAATTTACCAGTAATTGAATTGAATCCGTTTAAAATATTACATAATAGTCTAATTTCCTGTTTAGAAAAACATATAGTATAATTTGTATTTATTGTTAGCATGCACGATGTTTTGGTGAGTTTTTTTAATTTAGGTTATAAATAATTTTTCCTTACAATTAGTTAGCCTTTTGTGCAATATAAGATGGCTAAACGGTACGAAACTAATACTTGCCGTTAAAAAAAAAAAAACAAAAAATTCGGATGGCCGAGTTTGATTTAGGTACCAACCTTGGATACAAAAATTTATTCCCCTCATACTGAAGCGCTTAGAAGAAACCCGTTCTAAATTTCTTGAAAATAAATGTGATAAGGATAATGTTCTACACTGGCAAATGATATGAATGTAATTAAGTTTCTGCTTAATTTTTTCTTTAGCGGGGCAAAAAATGAGCTATTCGCTTCGGGGCAGAAAGTTCTCATGAACGGCCCAGGTGTGCTAATCCAGCAGCACCTTTTTGAAATTAGCTCAACCGGTACCAAATCTTTTGCAATCGATCTCCACAGCAGAAGTAAATGGAAATAGTAAGGATCCATTTGGGTCTTTATTGAATTTTGGGGGTAAAATGGATGCCGTTATCCATGTTTATGCAAATAAAGATACAAATGAAGAGCTGGTTGTTGGAGAAGACAAAGTAAACATAGAAGTTACAAATAGCGTATTTGTCGGAACTGTAAGTGTTTTACCCCAAAAGAATGCAGAAGCAAAAAGTATTCATTATAGTTACGACGAGAATGAAGCTACAGGTGATTTTGATTTGCAAGACGGTGATGACATTGACAAAGCTATGGTAGCTAACTAGATCACCGCTGCCACGGTGGGGAGGGCCGACCGAAAAAAAACGAAACGCCGTTACGCGTAATGGTGTTATAAGGCTAAAATTGATATAAATTTCCCAAATTTTAATGCACATTTTGTGATAGATTGCATCAATTTATCCCATGTGCTATGTATTCTTTGTGGTGGTTTGCATCAATTTCCCCATTACAGTAAAAACTCCATATATTAATAGACTTGGGACTTCGCATAATTATTAATATATGGAGTTTATTAATATAGGGAGGTATACCAAAAAAAAATTGCTCGACAAGAAGCTTTAATTATGCTTGACAAGTTGTAAATATTTTAACTTCAACAAGAAGGTGCACATAGTAACGAGGTCTTAAGCATATGTAAATCAAAAGTTGCGATAACAATCTAAAAATTACATCATTTTCTCAAACAACTATAGATACATATTTTTCTTTATCTTAAATTTCGGTATAACAAGATCTATAAGTTTCCGATTATGTCTATTATATTAATATATGGAGGTAAATTCCTTATGGTGGGACTAGAAAAATATATTAATATTAAAATAAGGAGTTTATCACTATTTATACCTGGCCCAAGTTGGGACCATGATTTTTTATTAATATATAGAGTTTATTAATATATGGAGTATCAATATATGAAGTTTTTACTGTATTATGAATTTTTTGTGGTGTTTTGCATAATGGCTATGCATTAAATTTTGAAAGTCACCATCGGATTTTTCGTAAAAACACTAAATTTTATATTGTTGTTTGTACTCGTTGTGTACATTTTTTAAAACCCTTTCCAATGACATAAAAATAGTAAAATTCCAAGGCACAGATTTTTAGATATGTTATATTAAAGTTTGGTTGTCAATTATACCCCTGAAAAAATGGGATGTATAAGGAGATATAATAATTAGACTAAAAGGAGAGACATTTTAGGTTTTTCATGTCCCAAAGACTGCCACCTAATTGATTTCTAATCTTTTTATCAAATTGAACATTTTTATTAGGTTTCAATTTACAAAAAAAATGGCCATAAAAGGGACTCCCTCCCTTCGGGCCCTACGGTCGGTCGGCCCAATTATGCGGCAGGCCTTGATAAGGTGTTAGCTGGGCTTCCTTGCCCTATTACTAATGGGATGGGACAGTGCTTACTACAGAGAAGGATATCCCAAATGTTGTTCAAGTTTCTGGTACAATTAATGATAGAAAGAAGGATATATCTGTAGGAGCAGAATATCGCAGCAACCTTCACTTGCGAATTATTAACGACGCAACTTAATAATGTCGCAGAAGAAAAATTAGAAACGACGCAACAAATGACATTAGCTTAAATATGAGAAAGGTGTGACGATTCTGCGAAGAGTCAAGAAGACTTGCAAAGACTAACATTTGTAGACCTGCGAAATGTCGCAAGGTAAGTCCGAAATTAAGGGAAATATTAGTTGTACATGAGCTATCATCCACTATGTAATATCCTATATAAAGAGAAAGGTAAGAGAGAGAAAGGGAGGACAATTTTGGTAAGAGAGAGAGAGATATTATTTCAGAGAGAGATATTTTTAGAGAGAGAAAGACTTTATTTTCTTTATCATCTTCTTCCCCAAAAAACTAGATCTAGAGCTCTACAAAATATCCATTAATGGAGATTCTAAATGTAATACTAATGTAATTCCAAAAATCATAGTAAAGAACCATGGATGTAGATCACATTGATCGAACCATGTAAAAAAATTTGTGTGTCTATTTATATTTCTAGTATTTATATTTGAGATTTAGGTGATTAATAAGATTTAGATCTACAAAATATTATAGGGGGTGTGTTGTAGGAAATCCTGCAACTACATTTGGCGCTAGAAACAGGGAGAGAGTAATGGATTTTGTCCTTCCTGTAACTTGTTGGATCAAGAAATTTCCGTGAATATTAGTTACTGTTCATACTTTTTATTTAGATCTATAAAGTTTAGGTTCAAGAATGGAAATTTTATGGAAGAAATCACATTTTTGGGAGCAAACATCATCAATAATTCAAAGATATGAAAAGAAAAAGAGAAGAAAGAAGTTCTGCATTCCCAAGCCCGGAGGTAAAGTATCCAGAAAGATTTTAAAGAAGAGAGAAAAAAAAATGTTTTCAGAAGGATTTGCAGAAAACAAGAATTTAAGGAAAAAATGGAAGTTTTAGTTGAAGATTTCCATGTTCAGGAGAAAACAAGAGGCAATTTGTGAAGAAACAAAGGAAGGACGAAGAAGAGAGAAGAGGCAAACGCTGCAATTTCTGTCACGAACAGAAATTCGCAAAGATGGTTCAAGGCTGAATGAACAACAAAGAGGTCGCAAGTTCGAATTCGCCTGCGAACATAGTTTTCTTCTTTTTTACAAAGAGGATTAAATAAGAATAAGTTCTGTGAAGCTTACCACACCGAAACAAATAGTTGTTCGCACAGATGGTCACCAACGAAAAGAAGAAGCTTGATGTCGCAAGATCGAATCTCGCCGCAGTCATATTTTTTCACATTTTTTCTACAGCCTAGAGAGGAGAAAAGAATAAGAGGTGGCTACATGCGTATCTTCGCAAACAAAAGCTAGCAGAGATGGTCAGAGTGGGAACAAACAAACCTGTGGTCATGTGTTCGCAGCCGCACAAAATTTTTCAAATATTTTTGAACTTTCAAATGCGAAGAAATGGAATAATATTGCGGCATTGTGTGTTTCCTTCGCAAGCAGCAAGTAGCCCAGATGGTCAAGGGAATACTGAAAGAGATTGGAGTTGCGAGATCGAACCTTACCTCACTCTTTATTTTTAACATATTTTTTACTAGGCCGCTAAGGGAGAAGATAATAATAAGAAGACAGCAGTATGGCTTTCTTTCGCAAACAGAAGCCAGTACCGATGGTTAGTAGCGAAGAGAAGAATTTCAGTACCACGTGTTCGAATCCCTCATCAAGCTTAATTTTTCGCACATTTTTGAAATAATAAAGGTGAAGAAATGCAATAAAGTTACAGCATTGTGCGTTTCTTTCGCACACAACGAGTGGCACAGATGGTTAGAGAAGGGGCATGCTAACTAGAGGTCGCGAGTTCGAGTCTTCCCCTTCGCACAATTTTTTTTTGCTTTGCAGATGTTTACTTTGCGAACATCTTCTCCACGAACATACACTTCGCAAATGATTGCTTCACACAAATTTTCTTCACGTGAAGTCATCTTCGCAAATATACTTGCGAGAACAAGAAAAGAAGAACTTTGCCAAGCCCTGTTTGTAGGTCTCCTTATTTCGCAAAGAGAAAGTAGGTGATTATTTCACAGAAACACTTCGCAGAGGCAGGGCTAGCACAGTTGGTCAGAAGGCATGAATGCAAGCAGAAGGTCGCAGGATCAATTCTTGCTTCTCGCACATTTATTTTTGTTATGCGAAATTTCGCAAAGAAGAAAGTTGATGATTATTTCGCAAGTTTATTTCGCAAGAAAGGGTTAGAACAGTTGGTGTGGTGCGAGAATATGCAAGAGGCAGGTCAAGGGTTCAAATCTCATTTCTCACACTTCTTATTGTCTTGCGAGATAATTATATTTTGTGCGACGTTTATAAATTTCAAGGATGCTAGCTTCGCAAGCAAATCATATACTTCGCAAGACAACAACAACAAAGCAAACCACAAAAGATATAAGAATGAAGGAATGAATGAAAGAGAAGAATGGAAGAATGAATGAAAGAATGAAGACATGCGAAAATTTCTACACTGAGAAAATAACAAGAGATAATAAAAAATCAATGATATATACGAATGGGACGAACCTTTATGGCGTACACCCTAGTTCGCGAATGATATTTCGTAAGAGGCAAATGTAAGACCTAAAGTGCGTCATATAAGGGGGTATCTATTGACATGGCTCAAATGAAAAGGTTACACCGCTCCCGGAACTGAGTCATGGAAATTTGGGGCCAATAAAGCCTATCCTGGAGAGATACCTTGGATTTCCAACTATATATATAAGGTTATACCCCGGTTGGACGCCCGAGGGTCTCTTCCAAGGAGTCGATGTATGCTCAAGGCGCCGAGGTACACGGTTGAGCCAAGAGTGCCCAGGGCATTTGAAGTGTCTCGGCCATTCTTGGCAAGTCTTGGCACATGCTTTCGGCCGAAGAAAACTCCACTTAGGGTGCAGTCTCGTAACCATAAGCCCTATAGGTATAAGGGATAAGAGGCTGCGAAAACAACTGGTTGTTGTTAAGACCGGATGGGAGGAGCTAGTCTTGTATGGCCAATGTTCGCCTCCTTGAAGGGGCAACCAGGGAGATGATAAGGGCGGCACCCTCCATTAGGGAGTTGATAAGTGTCTTAAGACGCAAATGTCATGAGGCTCTATTTTCGCAAGAAAATTTAGGCTTGTCATATTTGTGCAATGATCTTGAAGAGGCAATAATACTAACGCGAGGGTAAGACGAGATCAATGGGTCATTACATGAAAGTGTAAAGACGTCCTGCGATTTCGTCGCAAGACGGCAATGTCATGGGGCTTCAAATTCGCAAGAATTTCTAGGCCTGTCATATTGTCGCAACGAAAAAATCCTGCAGAAGCAATAATACTAAGAAATGATAAGACAAGATCAATGGGTCATTACATGAGAGTGTAACGATGTCCTGCGATTTTGTCGCAAGACGACAATGTCATGGGGCTTTATGTTCGTAAGAATATTTAGGCCTGTCATATTGTCGCAACAACGATGGGTGGCAAAATAAGACCTTTAACTAGGAAGGCAAAATAAGACCACACAAAATGATAAGGCAAGGTCAATGGGTCATTACATGAAAATGTAAAGACGTCCTGCGATCTTGTCGCAATGACAAATTCAGCAGATACATTTGCGAGGTTATGCTTAATCTTCCATTTGCATACAAATAACAAAGGAGTAAGAACTTGCGAGGAACAATAAATACGTGAAGAAGAATGCATATATTAAAGATAAAGCCAGAGAAATGAAGAATGGAGGCAATTTAAAGCTACATCAATTCTAGAGCGGCAAAATGAGCTAAGTAACACAAACATTAGTTATACATTGCAATAGATAAGCATTCTCATCATACAAGCATCATACTCGCATCATGAAAGCATTGCATAAGCATTTCATGGCATAAACATCGCATACACATTTCATAACATAATCATTACATAAGCATTAGATTCGAACAAGTATTTTACAAAATTTCGCAGAATCATTCAGAATTTCGCAAGATTATTCGGAATCTCGCAAGATTATTCAGAATCTCGCAAGATTATTCAGAATTTCGCAGGATGTGATCATTTCACAAGATGTGATTATTTCGCTCAATTATTTCACACAATTATAAGCAACTTGAAGAGATTATACTATCACATGAGCACAAAGCATGAGGCAGAGGCAAGATGAGAATGAAGACACAACTCGCTCATTCAACATTTCTCAAGGATTCTATCCTCATAGATAAAGAACAAGAGGCAACTATGGAATACCGAGAAAACATTTTATGTTCTTTATCTTCTCGGAAAAAAATCATTTCCAAAATGGACGTTCACTAATGAACAACAAGAATCCTCGTCAAAAATGTGAGTAATAATTTCGCATGAATAGAGGCAATACTTATTACACGCATTCAAGGATGGATACTTCTTATACTTCTTCAAGGATACTTCATACTTCATACTTCTTCAAGGATACTTCATGCTTCATACTTCTTATATATTTCGAGGATTAAGTACTTCTTATACTTCTCAAAGGATACTTCATACTTCATACTTCGTATACTTCGGGTTGATATTTCTTATTTATTTCGCAAAAGCTTCGAACTTCGCAAAAGAATAGAGGCAAGTACGTACTTTTCAAGTCCAAAGTATTCTTTCGCTCGTTCCTTCATCAATAAAGATCAAAGACTACTACAACAACGGATTTTTTCTTAAAGATCGCTCTTCAAGCAATATTCAAGAAAAAAAGAGGCAAGATGTAGGAGCAGAATATCGCAGCAACCTTCACTTGCGAATTATTAACGACGCAACTTAATAATGTCGCGAGAAGAAAAATTAGAAACAACGCAACAAATGACATTAGCTTAAATATGAGAAAGGTGTGACGATTCTGCGAAGAGTCAAGAAGACTTGCGAAGACTAACATTTGTAGACTGCGAAAATGTCGCAAGGTAAGTCCGAAATTAAGGGAAATATTAGTTGTACATGAGCTGTCATCCACTATGTAATATCCTATATAAAGAGAAAGGTAGGAGAGAGAAAGGGAGGACAATTTTGGTAAGAGAGAGAGATATTATTTCAGAGAGAGATATTTTTAGAGAGAGAAAGACTTTATTTTCTTTATTATCTTCTTCCCCAAAAAACTAGATCTAGAGCTCTACAAAATATCCATTAATGGAAAATCTAAATGTAATACTAATGTAATTCCAAAAATCATAGTGAAGAACCATGGATGTAGATCACATTGATCGAACCATGTAAAAAAATTTGTGTGTCTATTTATATTTCTAGTATTTATATTTGAGATTTAGGTGATTAATAAGATTTAGATCTACAAAATATTATAGGGGGTGTGTTGTAGGAAATCCTGCAACTACAATATCCGACAATGGTAATGACTCTATTGAAAGTCCGACCAAGAAAGTGGAGGAATCAAGGATAAAAGGGGAACTGGAATCTGAATTAAAATGAGAAATATCTCTCGCTTCTACTAAACCTGGTGCCTATGATGCCAAACGAAAGACTTTCCTTGTAAAAATCTGAAAACAGTCCAAAGCGAAAAAAAATCACATGCTCGTCAGGGGATCTTTATTGCAAGTGATTCAAGAAACGTTGGAGATCCTTTATATTGGGTTGAAGTCTATAACGGTGGCGACAACATGACATCAAAGTGGATTATTTCTTACTGGTGGGAAGTAGTTTTGGCACCTTTAAAAAATTTGGTGGCTCTCCAGATCAGATTCCGTTCCTTGTCTATTTGCCTGTACCGGAAGGGTTCCCCTTGGACCAGGGTCGACGTCCCAACTTGATACATGGAGTTCCGAGCAGCAGGTTTTGCTAAAACCAAAGTGGAGAATTTCGTGACACTTTCATTAGTGTGAAGTCCTTTTTGTCAGTAACATGCGCCACACGATTAGCTGTTTTTTAGTTCAGACATCTTATAAATAGCCATAGGAAGGCAAGAGACGCTATCTGAAGATCGAATTGGGATTACCATTAAGTATCTCATTTTCATTTCACCAAAGAAATAAAAAAAGAATAGCAAAGATGGCAGATAACTAAAGCTGCCATAATATTTATCCATCATATACATCATCCATGAAAGTGGAAGTGGAAGTTTGTTTCAGACTGGACTTTGTTTAGGGTTACTATTCGCTGTTTGGGGTGTTTCAGGGTTCCATGATGGATCCCACTGCACAGTATGAGGATCAGATGTTGTGGTTCCACCTCGGATGCGTTTCTGAAGATGTTCTAAACTGGCAACTCGTTGCATGGAGGATGTTCGTCCCATTTTGTTGTTGGTTCCTGGAGAATTCTGAATGTCTTCAACTGGAAGGACCGAAGGAGTATCAGACGATGTATTGCTCACTCCCTGGTCGCTCGTAGGGTCAGGAACGGGTTGATAGAATTGTTGGCTGATGGTATCTTGGGTAGGCACTGCAGCATCTGCAGATGTGTCTGATGGGCTACTATCAAATTGTATCCCCATGGTAGATATCTCAGACACCGCTTGGAATATTGGATTGTTGTACCCTGTCACTTGCTTAACTGTTTCTTCGGCCATCTTCACCTGAAGAAAACCCCGCAAAAAGAAAACTCAGTCAGTTTAAGTAACTACAAAGAAGTTTAATATCCATATGGCTCATTGTCTGTGGTATTAATTCACACCTTAAAAGCAAAGAAGGCAATCATGTGGAAGAATACATAATATTTTAATGATCTACCTTTGCTCTCAATGTTTCAACATCTGCTTTCAAAATTCTATTGTCAACAGCAGCTTCATTGTACTTTTGGCTTATATCAGTAAGACGCTTCAGCAATGAAGAGTTTTCAACTCTTAACTGCGCAACCTAAAGAATAGCAAACCGAAAAAAAATTCTTCATTGTACTTGCATACAAGGGGAAAACAGAGGTAACATAAAGGGCCAAACCTGTGTCTCGAGCTCGCTTAGGTGTGCTTGCTTTCTTCTTCTAGACCGTCTAGCTGATTCCCTATTTGACAGCATTCTGTGTCACATGACAAGCGAGATTTTAACAAATAAACGGATTAATGCATGCGAAGAAAATTGTAACCAACTATACTAAAAATAAAATCTTAGTTAGCAGGGAACTTCTTTGCAGGTTCAAACACATTTTTTGACGCGAAAAGGACAGATTTCATTAAAAAAACCAAAGATGTCACCAAGAGTGACACCAAAGTTAGAAAAAGAGAGAAAAGTAAAAGAAAAAGTGAAGCAAGCTCACAAAGGAGCAACTCAGAACCTCCAAAAAAAAAAAAAGGTCTAAACACAAACTCTAGCAAGAACTGCCTAAACTGCCTAAAGTCCTTAAACTCAGGAAACACCAAAGGTTCAAATACATGGACGTCGGTACATAGGACATGCAAACCCAACATCTGTATCAGGTTTTTTAGTTCAAACTTCAAATAGTGCTAGATCAAGATTCAAAATTCTCTGTCCAGGCCATAAGGATGGACAACGGGTTTTCAGACTACAACAGAGAACCTAAGTGGCATAATTTCTCAAATCAAACTGAGGCAAAGCATTGAGCTATATCTTAAAGATCCCTCTCCTACAATATTCCTAATCATTCTTCATACCTTGGGAGCTCCAGGTTTCTTCAATGGGGGTTGGTATGAGAAATGACGTGTTTGGTGTTTTATGTCTTTTCATTAGATGGAAGCTTCATTGTACATGGGAAAAAAAATGCTGGAACTGTATATTGGCAAATAATCGCCCTTAAGAAAGTTTAGGGGAAGTATCTAGTTGGCACATTGGTAACATGCAAAACAGGAAAGCAGGATGAGGTATTTGAAGCCCTGGATATAACTTGTCCACTGAGCATTCTCTTTCTTCATGCTGCACATCGATTGATGCACATTGAAACTACTACTTTGATCAGCTCACTTGAAAAACTATAAAAAACTAAATCATTTAGAGAAGATTATTAGAGGCAACAGACATTACAGAACCCAGAGTCCAGCTATTTGGCCTCCTTTTAAGTCCATTGGCAGGCCATTAAAGGATGGGATCCTATATATCTGGGTATTAAGGCTGGTGCTTAGTGGGTCCATGTTCAATGGATGCTCTCCCTCCAGTCTCAGATGTTATAGTTACCTTCTTACGCGTTTTACATCGGCAGGATCCATATTATCTGTGATTTCTGTTTCTCCATCAAGGTCGTCATCTTCAGATTGTTCTCTCGACGAGATACTAGTTGTACGTCCAATTTGAACGCCTGATTTTTTCTGCAACACAGCAGGGAAGACTGGGATTCCAAGTGGTCCCTTAACAGCCTTATCCTGTTCCATGGATATACCATGTCCAGGGCCTGCATGGTAGACCAAAAAGTAATAGTTAGATGATAAAAAATCCATTAAGCGAAATTCGAACATACTACTTAGTAAGCTATTTTGCCAGTGACACAACCAAATTTACCAAACAACAAACCAGTTTGAATCAACTTGATCTTTTAAAAGAGTAAGCTTTTCAACATTTCTGATTGCTAAAAGCTAATCACTTTTTACAAGGAAAAAAAAGGCATAAACAAGTTTGAATTCAATTTATGCTTAACTTTTTAAAAATCATGAATGTATCAAATCCTCATCATGTACAACAAGCAGAGACCATGTTTGACATGCTAATTAATCACAAGAACATCTACTGGAGCTACAACAGGCATTGGACATTACACTACATACCTTTCCCAGACGCTTGGGACCCCATTTGTGTAGTACCAGAAGCTTGGGATGATGCTAATTGTGTTGTACCCGAAGCTTGGGTCGGCGACCCATTGTAAGCTACAGGAGCAAAATCCTGAGATTTTGCAGATGATGCCTATCAACATAATTATAGAGCACATGGCCAATGGTCAAAACAAACATCAAATTAAACAGCGTCCAAAAATCATAGAAAGAAAAGCACAATAGAAACTCTCAAATCAAATTTTTAGGATCTCATTCAAGTAATTCTATTCTTAGATCACGTTAACTGAAATTATTAGTCTTGTTTGCAAACACATTTCAAAGTTACCTAAGAGTCAGCCCAATGTTAAACTATCCTACACAAATTTGGTCTGGAGAGTTTTCCTAAATCTTAATAAACCCAGAATCACTCCTCCAACAAACATTCTTTACGATTTTTTTTTTCTTAAATGTATCCTCAACCATAAATAACTGAAAGAAAGCGAAGCTTACCCTAGATAAAGCAACAGCAGCACAAGCCATTTCAAGACGGCGTTTTAGGATAGTTTGATATTCCTCCGAATCTATGGGAACACTACCATTAGCTGATAAATCAGACGGCTGTGAATGATTAGGAGGAGGGTGAAGAATAACAGGTTCTTTAATCTCAACTACTTCTTCATTATTATTAGTTACAGAGGAAGAAGAAGAAGGTAAAGTATGAGTTTCAGCTTCTTGAAGAAACTTCTGAAAAGTCCATTCAGATGAACTTCGATTCATCATCTGATTCTTCATACTCAAATCATCATCATCCATTGTTGTTGTTGAACTTGATTGTGGTGGTTGTAGTGGTGGTGCTGGTGGTGGCGCTGTCCAATACGGGTCGGAATTTTCTTCCACTGAAAACACCCTATCCATTTCTCTCTCTCTTCTCTTTGTCTCCTCTTCTTTATTTCTGTCTTGATCCGGTTCGGTTCTTTGGAATTTTGATAAGAGCAGACGACTTTTTCAACAGTCGTGTATAAAGCGTTACTATTTGATGCATATCAGTAGAGGGGATAATGTACTCTACGTAGATAACATCCATTAGATTTAATTCTAGATTTACGCAATGTGTATCTGATGGTTTTGTTTCGGGTGCACGTAAGATTTGGTGTTTGTATTTTGAGGCGTATGCTGTAAACTTACTATCTTAGGGAATCTGTGGTTTTGGTTGTTGCGGCGCCCAACGGGGTGTTGTATATTTGAAATAGGAACGGGACCCACGTGTAAACGTGGTTAATCCAACATTTTTTGTGGAAATTGAATTAATGCCCCTGCTATCTATGGATCTTCACAAATATCCTTATCTATTATATAAATATCCCTAATCCAAAAACAAAAGAAATTCAATTAATTATGTTTCCTTTAATATCCCTCTTAGACTTTACTGTTTACTTTTATTTTTGAGATCTGAAAAAAACGATCGATCTCTCCTCTTTTTTATTTCTCGGCATCACCACCACCGCCTCTAGCCTCTGCCATTACAATACCCTTGCAACCGCCACCATCCCCATTTCTGCTACCACCACTACTATCTCTATCCCCACCACCGCAACCACCACAACCATCTCCATATCAGCTATCAACCACATTTAAAATTACAGAGAATTTCTTTGTCGGAAATCAATCTCAGATTCAGGTTGTTGATTTGGAGCCGAATTTTAATTAATCTCTAAAAGAATTATCAATCTTGTTTGTTTTAGGTTGTTGATTTTAGAGATTTGAAATCAAAAATCAAATCAGAAACTAAAATTTTCCGATTCGGAGATTTCCAACATGATTTTGCTGTATATTTGTATTGAAAATCAACTTGAGATTATTGATTCATCATAGAAATAGGTATAATCTTCTCTTGCTTTAGGTTTTTGAATTTTATTTTCGTATATATATATTAGATTCATCGCAGTAAATTGGGATTCTTAATATGTTCAATTTAAGTGTTTGGTGAATGTTATTTTTGTGGTGGTTGTGGTGGTGGACGTTTGTTGCACTGGAGGTGATGGTGGTGGCTTTTATTGTAGTAGCAAGGGTGATGGTGTGGTTGATATAAAAATAGTTAATATTGGTGTTGTTGTTGTGGAGGTAGTGGTGGTGGATGTTGATGCATTAGTGTTGGTACTTGTTGTTGTTGTGGTGGTGGGTGTTACAGTGGAGGTGATGGTGGTGGATTTTGTTTATTAGTGAGGATGATGGTGTTGTTGCATATGTGGTGGTGGTTGTTGTGTATACAATACATGCTCAGAAATGTGCTACTGGTAGTTACTATGTCTAATGGCACATACTTTGAAAGCTGCCAAGGCAGTGCAGCTACTATCTTGAAATGTTAGAGATGATTTGAACGAGTTTTTTTTCTGCTTATTATTCTTTTTGAGAAATCATAATTTGATAGGTTAGGAATATTTTTATTTTAGGCTGGATGAGATAGTTGCTCTTCGTCGGAAGTTATGTATTGGTCACACACGAAACTTGGCGCCAGTATTATCTTCATGGTAGCATGCAGGAAAGTTCAGGCTGATATAACATTTCCAATCATAAATGGGTTGTAGAAAAGATGTATGGGATATCCCAAAGGTGCTTGACTCCATATCTCTATGATTTGTTGATTCCAAGTTTTAGTTTTCAAACCATAACTACATGTATGATTTAACAATTTCATTTGCTTGAATAGTGTGAGTTGAATTGCAGAAGCATTGAGGTAGTTATTTTTTGACGAACTTGTGGTGTAATGGTAACACACCTGATTCCACGTCAGAAGATGCGTGTTCGATTCACGCCAGGTTCATAATTTTAGTACATAAATGTTTATGCTGGTTTCATTTAGATTGTCTTGATTGGAAATCTTTTGTATTTCAGTATATATATCAATTAGAGGTTGTTTCTAAAATGTGTTTCCATACAATGGATGTTATTTTATATCTCTCACCAAGATACACCAATATTTGTGTATCAACAATAGAAATTGACCTTAGTTTAGGGAGTCAACAACCAGTGTATGTGTATCAACAATAGAAAAATGGAATCAACAACCAGTGTTTGTGTATCAACAATAGAAAAATGGAATCAACAACCAATGTTTGTGTATCAAAAATAGAAATTGATCTTAGTGTAAGGAGTCAACAATAAATATTTGTGTATCAACAATAGAAATTGACCTTAGTTTAGGGAGTCAACAACCAATGTTTGTGTATCAACAATGGAAAAATGGAACCAACAACCAATGTTTGTGTATCAACAATGAAAAAATGGAATCAACAACCAATATTTGTGTATCAACAATAGAAATTGATCTTTGTGTAAGGAGTCAACAACCAATGTTTGTGTATCAACAATGGAAAAATGGAATCAACAACCAAATTTGACAAATATTTTTGAACTTTTGATTTTTTGGATCAACTTCAGTTGTTGACACCTAATATTGACGGCGGCGGTGGCGGTGGTGGTAGTGGCGGCGGCGGCGGCGTGTGGCGGTGGTGGTGGTGGCGGCGGTGGTGGTTGTATTTAGTAAGTGGTGGCGGTGGTGGAGTGGTGGTGGCGGTGATGGAATATTATTGGTGGTTGTATTTAGTAAGTGGTGGTGGAGTGGTGGTGGTGGCGGCGGTGCATTTGGTGGTGGTGAAATGAAATAATAGAAAAATCTATTTTTTAATGGATAAGATTTTTAAATGTAAAATAATATTGTAAGTGAGGGTATTAAGGTAATCTATTTTTTAATGGATAATGTATTTAAATGATAGGGGTATTTGTATTGTTTTATAAGGGTATATTTGTTGGGTGTCAAAACTAGGGGTATTAATAAATATACCCACATTTTTTTTGTTTTTTCACATATACTCTTGCTGCACTATTGTACTGTATTAGCCAAGGCTCGCGGGGAAGAGTTAATCTCCCAACATGGTATGAAACTACGTGACAGATCTGATTTTATGTTTGTTCATGTAAATGATTATCCATAAGAGTTTCATCCCTTCCGTGTACGTCTCACAATTACAATCTCATTTTAAAATTTCCCTTTCTATTTAAAATTTCACCAGTTTCATATTGATTTTGGAAATATTTGATATCACCACAGTATAGTGCTAAAGCTATTAAATGATAATATTATTGATCTTTTTATTTGCTGAATCATATAAATTTTATAACGGGCTATTTTGCGTTTACTCCCCTGTCAAGATCACTAATTAGCGTTTCCTCCCCAAAAAGATCAAAATTAGTGTTTCCTCCTATCACCTGTACACGTGTGGCATAAATTGTACACGTGTAAATAGAAGTACCCGAAATACCCTCCCATACCAATTTAATCTGACGGTTGTAGATAACGTGAAATACTGAAAGGTGGAGATTTAACATCAACAACATCGTCTCGTCTCGTCTCCCATTCTTCATATTACAGGTAATCTTCAAAACCCTGTAAAATTATTCATCATCTCTCATCCAGGCTAACAACTCCATCAATCAAGCCATACTTCTCTGTGGTAAACTCAGGATTGATTCACATCGAAAACTCCAAAACTCAGTTCCGAAATCAGTAGATAACCACCATTAACAACCATTTCAGTTCCTTTTTCACGATTACACCTAATCTGTCTCCGAAATCAAACAGATACCATGTATCCATATCATCACAGCTTCATCAACCTTCTCAATCGAACCCAATCGCAATTCATAACAATAATCCCCAAATCTGCTCAAACCCTAGTTCTCATCCACTTTACTGCCAAATCCGAGAAAGAGAAAAAGCAGCGGATGATGAGTTTGAGTTGGTTCTGATTGCATCTGAGAGACGGTGATGTTCATGGGTTATGAGTGGAGAAAAGTAGATGAGTTTGAATTAATTTGAAGTGACAGGTTAAAGAAGAAGTGAAACAGAAGAAGAAAAAAATCAGATTGAGAATTGGTTAAGGTTTGTGGTTTGCTGAAATTGAAGATTATGATGGAGTTGATGGCTATTTGAAATTTCGAAAAGGTAATTCAGATGGGTCTGTTGAGTTGCAGAAGATATGGGTTCGTTTTGATTCGAAACTGAACAACCAAGAAAGGACTCGAATCTGTTGTTGTTGCTGCTGCTGAAGTTGGTTGTTGTTGTTGTAATGGAGGAGTATGCGGTAATTGAAAAAAAATAATTCAACAAACTCAACTGCAAATAAGGAGATCGAATTTTCAACTAAGAAATCAGGGCAACATAGCCGTTATTAATGGAGAATCAACAACTAATCGAGTGAGGCATTAATGGTTTGTTATTGTATTCTTGGATCCAGCTCTCAGCAACTGATTAATTGATTTGTTTTGAATGTCAAATTGATAAGAATATTGATATAGGTAACTTCCTACAGAAATTTGATTTCACGGTAAAACTGGTTTCAGGATAATGGGATTTAGGTTTAATTAATCGAAGAAGGAGGGGGTATTTTGGGAAGTTCATGCCACACGTGTACAATCTATGCCACGCGTGCACATGTGCTGACTCAGCTAACTGAGCAATGGACGGAATTCCTAACGATAGGAGGAAACACTAATTTTGATCTGTTTGGGGAGGAAACGCTAATTAGCGATCTTGGCAGGGGAGGAAACACAAAATAGCCCTTCTATTACCAAATTACTAGCCAAATTACAACTAAATCATTACGAGGTAGCAAACAATGCTACATAAATTTATTCAACAAAATCAAAAATAGCTATCAGGTGGCCACTCCATTCTAAAAAGAAAAGGAGGCAGTAACTCTATGAATCTGACCATTAACAAGTAGACAACCTTTCATATCTAAAGTGTTAGCAGAGAAATTAATCACTCTATACCCATGCCGAAATCGCAGAACTTGAATAATATTTTTCAGTCTATACCATCTAGTTAGGACAATCCAGGGAAAAAGACGTGAATGGAAAGCACTAATAGTGGCCTTCGAATCAAACTGCACTAAGATCCTTAACCAACCATGTTCCATAGCTCATTCCAATGCTTTAGTTACTGCAATCACTTCTGCAATTAAGTTGGTGGTAAGACCAAGTCCTCCATCAGCACATACAACTTCACCACTATATGTTATGCAAATAAAACCATATCCAGAGATCCCTGGATTACCTCGAGAATCCCCATTACAACAAATGAGCACACAACTTGCACCTGGTAGTTTAAAGAAATATTTTACTACCTTAAGTTGTTTAGATGGTCGGTACTCCATCCCAAAGAACTTTAAGAGGATTAAATTGTATTGATCATTCCACATTTTACCTTTCATTCTAAACTGCATTCTTGAGTAAGCTACATGACTCTATGCTTTACTTTCTCCACTGAAGGTACAATCCCATCAAAAGCAAATTTGTTCCTTGAAAACCAAATCTCCACCATTAATGTAATTGCTGTCATTCTCCAAAGTTGTTTCACAATGGGGCTTTTATCTCTGTTCCAATAGTAATAACATCAGCAAAATATAAGGGATTCAAGAATGAGAAAACTCCACCTAGCCAACTCCCTAAAATTTGACCAAAATTGTAGTGCCACAGTAGGTGTTCAATACTTTCTTGATCCTGCTTACACAAATGACATCTTGAAACCAAGCTGAATCCCCTTTTGTTCATGTTTTCATCTATTGCACAACTATTTCTGATGAGTTTCCTCAAATTACTTGCTATGCCAGGATGTATCCAAGTAACCCAAATCTTTTTATAAGATGAATAAACTTTCTGCTTGAATCTGACTTTATTGTAAGCATCAGAAACTTAAATATACAAGTGTGATTTCGACACCAGATTCTGCTATCTTCTCCATGATGTATTAATGGTAATTGGTCATTAGAAACAAACTAAAGCATTGCAGTTGGAAGATACTACCGATTACTTTCAAGTTTAAGTTGCTTTTAACATAAGAGTTTTGAGAGTCAATTTGCTCAATCAATGCCCCTTCACCTATCCACTGGTCAAACCATACAAATATTTGAGAACCATTCTCAATTACCCTTCTTATATCCTCCTCCAATTGTTGTCTAATCCATTTTAAAACAGGCCAAATGGATGACTTCTTATAGTGTGTTATCCACCTTCATTGAGAATTTATATATTTAGATCTGAAAAGTGTTGCGAACTCTGCATCTTCATTTAGAATTTTCCATAACAGTTTCATTAACATTGATTTATTTACAGCTTGAAAGCTTCTAATTCCATTCCACCTTCTTCTACTGGTGTACATACTTCCCACTACACCAAATTCCCAGATTAGTAACAGAAATTAGTAACGGCTTTCTGGCCGTTACGAAATTCCCGTTACAAATGCTCGTTACAAAAAAATTCAGAATAAAGCGTGGACCGTTCTGAAATTCGTAATGAGACCAACCGTTACAAAATTTTTTATAGGCGTGCCAGCCACACGCTCACACACCCGGGTCGTAACACCCGAGTCTCATGAGTGTGTCATTCACACGCGTACCATTGTGTTTCCCCCCAAGAGGAGTAACATTAGAAGATATTTCCCCCATGCGTGATTTCTGTATACCCTACTGAAACCAGATCGAGAATTTCATTTTTCTTTTCTTTTTTTTTCTCTCTTCTGCTCCCAGCCTCTCTTCTCTTCCTCTTATCCGATGAAACCAGACCGAGTTTCGCTCCCCCGACCTATCTCCGCCGATGAAACGAGTTCGATGAATCGCTTTCTTCATCACTTATAATAGGATTTTTAGGGATTCATAAATCGATTTTAGGGTTTCATTTGTATTATGATTCGATTCTAGTTTGTTCTTCGGAGTTCGCACTTGGAAGAACTGATCTTCACTCTTAGATAATCGTGAAAAAGCATCTGTTATACTTTGTTTAATTTAGGTATCTATTTTTGGTTTTGATTTCGATTTATTTTCAGCTAGATTTAGGTATTTGTTTTAGGGTTTTTTCTGTTTAATCGATTATGAGATTTGAATTTCTGATTTAGGGCATTTTATTCAGATGTAGATGGGAATGAAGTTCATAAGTTGACTGATAAGCTACAAGGGGTTGGGATTGTTTCGGTGTGTGAATGCTTAGAAATGTTGGGTTGTATTCAAGCATGAATTTTCAGGTGAAGAAGACATATGAGGAGCTCAATATCATGGAGAGATACACCTCTTGACGCCAACAAAATTGCGCATAAACTGTTTGATGACAAGCCTGAATTATGAAAAAATGGGTAAAAATTATTATTTCATTCTTTACTTATTCAGTAATTGTAGGGGTGATTTGTTGGTGGATTTTGATTAATTTGATCGTTTAGGATATGGGATATGTGGCTTATTAAATTTCTAAGGCTTTGTGATTGAAATTACTCCTAGGCGTAAAGCATCGTTTAACATTGCGTTCCAATCTATCTAATGGTGGAATGTTCTGAATTATGCCGTTTGATTCATTGGGGAATGATATCTTTGTTTGTATCTTCTTAGTTCCTAAACTCAATTTAATTTCACTGGTTCACAGAACTTGGGGATTATAGTAGTCATGAGGAATTGGAAATTTCAAAAAGGGAAGAAGGGAGGCATCGAAGGATAGAATGAGGTGAGTACAATTACAAAACTAGGTGACTCCATATGGGAAATGAAGTTGATTTTATTAGCTTGTCTTGCATTGTTGGGACTTTGAACAATAATGCAATCATAAACTCTGTTACAGGATCTTGTTGATATTGACGTCTTCATCGATGCGAAGAAGGTCATTGGTGCTCTTCAAAGTAGGGAGGTAACTCCTGCTTTAGATTGGTGTGCAGAGAACAAATCCAGGTTGAAGAAATCAAAGGTGCAACATTATTTGTTTTCAATTTTCTGTCAGTATCCTTATACGACGCACGTTTGATCTGCCTAGTTTAACATTTTACCTGCTGCTATGACATGAACCCTCAACTTCTTATTTTTGAGGTGGATTAGATGCTTTTTGGATTCGATGTCTTTTAGTTGAGTAATATTGGTTGATTTAAGACTTTACGCATAAGGTTATTTGCATCTACCGGTAGATTCCTTTAGTGGTTGTTAAGGAGTAATTGGTAATCACTCTATATGTCGCATCTGTATGTTATTTATGTTCATATAGAACGATGTCAGATCTCTGAACTGGACTGAATTTTCATTCCTGGACTCCTTTTGTGTTATTCTGCACTTTTTCTGCCATTCTGTGATTATTATCTCTTCCTCGTTGTGTTCGCTCAATTTATATTGTACTTCGCAGAGAAGGAAAACTTGTGCTTGTAAGGGTTTCCTAGTGAGCATTGGGAGGTCAATTTGCTCTCACAAGAAGTACCCCCGAGCTTCCGGAACCCGCACTGGGTATTAACTTTGCTAGAGATGGAATGCAAGAACAAGACTGGCTAGCTTTAGTTGCGGTCCACAGTGATGCATGGCTACTAGCTGTTGCATTTTATTTTGGTGCTAGATTTGGATTTGATAAAAATGAAAGGTACGTCTTTCATCAATGGTAGATATCTTCAAATTATTTGATGTAAACCCATGTTAACCTCTTGAACTGTTACTAACAAAATATTTGCCCGATGCATCCTCATCTCAGAGGCTCCGTAAACGAGTTCAATATTTTGAAGGTTCATTAGAAAAGACGGATTTTGATTATGTTAATGTTCCGAAGAAGAGAAGGACGATGGTTCTCCTCGGTACCATTGATGCGGGAGCTCAAAATCCAGTTGTAGAAGATACAAGAGAAGTTGGTGGTGTAAACAAAGAAGGTAAAAGGATAGTTGATATTAATGCTTCTGCAGCCGAATATATCGAGTGCACTGAAATAAATGAAATTTTTCTCTGCAGGAGCATCTCGGAACTTCGGTGGTGATTGCTCTCAATTTCTTCCAAGCCCCTGCAGCCCTACCGGTGCCGCTCGTTTTAAATAAATCTAATGCGGTCTCTGCATACCTGCGGCCTTTATAGGTGAGTCGATAAAATACCCGTTCAAACAAGAGTTGGAAGGAGAGATCAAAGAAATTCATCAAAGCTGTCAAACGGTTCTTCCTCCTCCCTCTGAGCCTCCATGTCCTGAACCCTTAATTAAGAACCAGGTAGAGCTAGTAAGTAACTTAACTTCAGGGTCAGCTTCACAGCCTGACAATGGCATCATCCAGTCTGAACCTCCACATCCTGAACCACTGGTTGAGGAGCAGGTTGAGCTAGTAAACAACTCAGCTTTCAGTTCGCTACGCAAAGATGATATACAAACTTTGAAGATGGCACTCGGCCTGAGCCTTCACATCCTGTACCACCAGCTGAGGAGCAGGTTGAGCTAGTAAACAACTCAGCTTTACGCTCTTTCGCATTGTCAGAATTCGACTTGGTGAATTCCTCTTTAAACAAAAGTGATCTGAGGTAAGTTTTTCAAGAGTTGAGGGTGAACCAATCTTCCTGAATTTGTATAATCTTTTGATATTGTTTAAATGTTTTCATATTTTCTGTGCTCAATTTCAACTGGTCACCCAATGATTTGTGTTGGGCACTTAAAGTTGTGGTTAAAGCTCATAATTTGCATTTTACAGCTGACGTTTTTTTTTCCTTTCTAATCTGTCAGCGTACTTCATATTTCTGTTGTTAAGCTCATAAGAGTTACCAGACTCAGAATTTTTTTAGAAGATTGTGCAATTTTATAGCTTTGGTAAGTGACACTATATCCTTCATTATATAAGAAAGTATATAAGCTTGGTAAGCTCAGAAGGGACACTTTATCTGTCAACAATTAGCATATTGGGATTTTTATGCTGGTCCCTCTCAAATTTTACAGTGAAAAGCATTTGACTTTGCCACTTTCAATCGGATTTCAGTATCTTTCTTCAACATTGAGAAACCAGTAACCTCTATTTGACGAGGGGCATGTGCAAGGACAAGAGCTTCTAAGGTATTACTCTCTTGATCAACCATATAAACATAGTCGCAAAGTGTTAGTTGTATTTTCTTTTTCTTTTTATGGCAGACTTGGTTGTTGAATTATGCGCTTACATTCTTTCCCTTTTACGTATCATACTTGAAAATTCCAAAAATAAGTTATGTTGAACTTTGCGACTTACATTCTTTCCTTTTTGCAAATCCATTTCGTTCCTTCTCTCTATACTCTGAAGTTTCAAAAATCAGTTATTGTCAAAGAATCACCTAAATGTCACTGTGTTGTTATTACGCAGGTTGGCAAAGGTTTATCCTAGGATGAAAAGGCACAAAAACTTGCCTGCCAACATTGGTTTGAATATGCAAGTCCAGGTACCTTGATCCATATCTATGAAAAACATTAATTTTTTTCTATGCGAAAGTTAGTTTGAGACTGCCCTAGCGAGCTTCAATCCCACGCAATTGAGCAAGTCAATTTATCTCCTGATTTCCATGGAATTTTGTCGGTTGTTAGTAGTGCCTGGATCTACTCTAGTTCTAACACTAGTACGCTATAGATTGGGTGTTCGTACCATGTTGAAAAAAGTAGAAAATAACTCCACTAATTTGACTTGTCGGTGAAGGCATCATTATTTGTCGTTGGTTGCTTTTCCGAGTTATCGAGGGATTTTGCGTGTATTGTCTTGGAAGTGCTTGATTAACATGATAACTCGCCAACATTGGTTTGAAGATGCAAGTCCAGGTACCTTGATTAACATGATAACTATATGTTTGTACCCATATTAACTTTGGGTACACTATATTCTTCAAACCTATATGTTTTTGGTTTCGATTCATTGCAATACGTTGGTGACAAATATATGCTCATTTCTTTGTTATCATCCAGTGTTAAATGCGCTTTCCACGAGCTTGCGTTTCTTTGTGACAGAGAATGAATGTAAAAGAGTGTTTAGGTACTTATTAGAATTTGATACTTAACCGATTTTTTGGTACTTAATGTTGATGTGAATTTGACCTGAATTTGTGTTCTTTCATTGATTTAATGTTGATGTGAAGTGAATGAATGTTGATATGAATTGATTGAAGTATTGTTGAATGTGGATGAGATGAAAGATTTATGCGAGTAATTTTTTTTTAATTCCGTTGAATATGAACTGCAGTCAATATTGGTCAAAATTGGTCAGTATTTCCGTCCCAATTTTGACCAGGTCAAGGTTGACCGGCAGTAATTTTTTTGTTGTTACAAAAAAGTTCGTAACGGCTCTGAGCTGTTACAACATCCCTGTTGCAAAAAAAATTCGTAACGGCCCTGAGCTGTTACCACGTGGCAAATTCAGAATCTGCTCAAGCTTCATTACAAGGGCCGTTACAAAAAAATTCAGTAACGGCCACAAAGCCGTTACAAAAAAATGTAACACCCACTTTTGCAACAGGCGAGGGCCGTTACAACCCGTTTTTGTAACGGCCTGGTTCTGTTTCTAATCCCAGAATTTGGTGTAGTGTCCTCCCATTTCAGTGTGACATATTTCTTTGCTTCAGGGTCACCAGTCCATAGCAAATTTATAATTATCTTTTCACGTGCCAAAATAATATTTTTTAGCCATTTATATATTGTCATGTTGAAAATAGGTATACTACTTAAAAACATGCTTTATAAGAGTAATTCTAGACTGAAATGATAATAAGGTACCAATCCATGTAGCAAAAAGTACCATATCTCTATCGATAAAAAAAAAAGGTTTCTCGTACACAAAAAATCAGAGTTCTTATAAAAGATTGTAACATCATTGGTCCTAGTTACTTAGAGCATCTCCAAGAAGGTGAAAGTTTTATTTTTTTCATGACACATAGGATTTTAGATCTCCATTTGAAATAAATCCATCTCCAATAGTGGATCCTACTAAGTAGGAGGGATGATACAAAGGTCTTCAAAAATGTCTTATATAGACGTTCAAAATGACCTCCATGTCATCAATTTAACTAATTTTTTTATTTTAACTATTGTTTAAAATTAAAATAAGCCAATACAGAATAGAAAAATTCGTTTAGTATTTAAATTAATTATAATACCCTATAAAATCTTAAGGCTAATAATCTTAGACTAATGGAGTTCTGCAGACATATAAACTTTTATAAATAAAGGTCTAAATAACACCTCCAAGTAAGATTTAATTACCAAATTTTTTAAATAATGGTAAGGATAAGATTTGATTACTTTATGTTCAAGACTTGAATGATAGTTTATTAAACATCTTCTCGTTTACGTTTACTTTGGAAGACTAATTGAAGAGATAATGAAACAGATGCCAAACTAATAATACTTAAGAGCGACTGCAGTGGTGCGAGTATAACCAAAGACCAAAGAGGGAAAAAAAGACCAAAATTTGGGTTTAATCTGGTGTGTGACGCTACGGGTGGAAGACTAAATTTGGTGGAGCGTGGATTATACGTTACGCCAGTGTGGGGGCGTGAAGTATACGTTCGCCTCGGTGGTGGGGCATGGATTATACGTTCACTGCAGTGCGGGGGAGGTTTCGAAAAAAGAAAAAATTAAAAAAAAATAAAAAATAAATACAATGGGGCGGAGGTATAAACCTCGCCCCATTCAAATTGTTTTAAAAAGTTTTGTGGGGCGGTGGTATAAACCACGCCCCACAATAAACTAAAAAAAAAAAATATGGGGCGGGGTTATAAACCACGCCTGTTGTGGGGCGTGGACTTTACGTCCGCTTGGTGTGGGGCGAATACTATATCAACGCTTTGGTGTGGGGCGAACACTATATCAACGCTCGACTAAAATTTGGGTTTGGTCTTGGTCGCCGACCAAATATAATCGCCCACTGTTCATTTAGTCTGGGATTTGATCGATGGTCTGTCCCGCTACGCCTGGTTCAGAGACCAAATAAATGGGTTTAGTCGCCTACTGCAGTTGCTCTAAGAAGCTTAAGATCAAAGAGATAAAGAGACAAATATCAACTAATAATAGTTGATCAATTATCCGAAGCCTAAAAATTGATTGAAGCTATAAACAGACAAATTTCAATTAATAACACCTAATCTAATTATCAAATCCATGTAGGGCAGGCCTTGAGAGGAAAAGAGGCCTTGATGATTAAGATTAGCCCCTCCCTGAAATCCACCATTGACATACTACCTCTAGTTTAATCACACCTTAAGCCTGTGTCTGGACTACCTATAGCTATCAAAGTGGTCCTTAATTAAGGGAGAAGTACTCGAGTGTAAACAAAGTGATGGATGATTATGATAATGACGCCAATCCGAACTAGTACACCACTTTCGATTTCTATAATCTAGTCTATTGAAAGATTTACTCCACTTATATGGCATTATCCACATAAAATAGCATAGAGAATGTAGGAAAAATACAAAAATCAAGTTTGTGGTGTCCAATTGGCTTTCTACTTTTGTGGCACAGAACAGCCACAAATGATATTCTCCAACATGATGTTCCTGGCTTTCTACTTTTGTGGCACATAACAGCCACAAATGATCTCCAACGGGATGTTTCTAGCTTCAAAACATATGGATTCCAGTTTCTTCTATTCTTGAAGGATAGCCAAGAAAAGATGGAGAGAAGACAAAGAAAAAGAAACCGAGAAAAGGGTATAGGAAAATATAAAGATGTAAAATGAACTTGGTATTTTGTTAGCACCCCACATGCGTGACCTTTTTCACGGAACCTGATAAAGGGTTTCACATTCCAATTGAGGGGCTTCACTAACATGATAAAAACGGGTTATATGTTAGTAATTTCAAAAGCTCCTTATATACATTGCGAATAAATATATTAATTTCAAAAGCTCTTTATATGCATTTTATTCATAGTGACTAAATATCCCTTATTTAGTTGGTGTTAATGATCTAATTAGCATATGATTAGATTTAGTTAGTGTTAATACTTAGTGAATAAACTAAATCAAATTAAGTGTTAGTTTTGGTGGGAAGAAAAAACGAGAGGAAAAAAAAGAAAATTTCGGAGTTCTCTTTTGATTCACTCAACCAAATATGTGAGTCCAGTGACAAATTCGAGGTGGGTGAATCTTTATATGATAGAAAAAACAAATTTTACGTACCTCTTGATGGAGATTCGGAATGGCCGATTTCTTGGATGGTATAGAGGTTTTAACGCAAAGTGAAGGTGAATCTCGACCAATTGAAGAAATAAATCCGGCAAAATGAAGAACCAATGATTGAAAATGATCAGGGTTCCCTCTAAATTATATCCAATGAACTTAAGTTTGCTCAAATAAAGCTAAATTACGTAAAAAGATACAAATTTTTAGCCTTGCAGAACAGATTATGCGTAAAACCCGCAAGCACGTCAACGCTATTAGACCGGTCAAGAGATGATTTAGCTGTTAATAACTTGATTCATTTAAATATGAACAATAAATAATAGAATTTAATCAACAATAATTCGGACACGAAACTAGTACCACTAGATAGGTCTCGAAAAGTTATGCGAGATGGACTACTTGAACGTATCATTCGGATACCGGACGAAGAAGAAATTATTCAATTAGTACGAAGGGCAAGACTATTTTGCATTTAATGTTATTAAGACAATCGATATTTTCACTCAGGGCGCACCTATATCCATATAGTATTTATATTCTCATGATTGCCTATATCCATTTGGATGGGTGTCTTTATCATTTCTCATTAGTTTTATCCAAAAACCAAATCGAAGAATTCCATTTTCTCTGCTTTTCTTTCCATGTTCTTCTATGTTTTCTTTTCTACTGAAAACTTGTGTGTTATGTGTGAGGATTTTTTGAGAAAATCATTTGATAAAGATGTAGCAATGAGGATGGAGATGGAGTTATTTTGAATCAGGGAGGAAAATAATTAGAGATTGAAGAAATGAATCATACAGAAACAGAACTTAGGGTTTTCCTTTTGAATCTTGATTTTGTTTGGAATGGAGATGTAAATCGAGTTGTTGATAGGTTTAGAGCTAAAGGGTTTCATAAAATAAAATCAAAAAATATTCAAAAGATAAAATTGATGTTTTAAGAGGATGATTAGGTATTCAGATGAAATTACAGGTGGGATCAAGTCTTTGGTGATGAACTTATGGTGGTGTTTAATTTCATTGAACTCTGGAAGTTGAAGAACGGTAATTTAATGAATTTGACTTAGGTTTTCTTATTAGATTTTAAGATTATGTGATTCATAAATTTAGTCACCTAAATCTGACTTGGATTGACTCCACCAGTCGATCCATGTCAGGAAGCGGGAAGTCATCCTTTGGGCAGGATTTATTTAGGTTGGTGAAATCGATGCAAACTCGAACTTTCCGATTATTTTTCATGATTGCTACGATGTTCGAGATCTAGACTGGGTATTTGCATTCCCTTATTATGCCCACCTCTAGCATCCTTTCATTGTCTAAATTTTCTGTATTGTATATCTTATCTGATATTTTTGTTTTTGTCTGTTTAACCAGATTAAATTTTGGATCGATATTCAGAGAATGACATGCGATATTATGATCTATGCCTGGCATGTCTGGCATTTTCTAAGCAAAGATGTTAATGTTCTCTTTTAGTAGCTCGATTATGCTTTGTTTTTCAGCATGTGGTAAGTCTTTTCCAATGAAAGTTGTTTTTGTTTCCTCAGTCGTGCTGGGATTTATTAATTTCAGAAGCTCTATGACCTCAGCTTTGAACATACATTCCGGAACTCCTGGTATTTCTCTTTTAATATCTGGATTTTCAGGTAGAGCTCGATTTAGGTTGGATGCCAAGTAGCTTAGGTCTTCTATTTTCCTTTTTAGCTTCACTCTTCTACCTGGCAGTTTTAGTTGTTATCCTCTTTGTCCACCATGTGGATCTTCTTGCTGAGCCAGAGAGACAACTGCTAATTATTTTGATAATGCTTGATTCCCTCGGACCACGTACTCTCCAGAGCTCGTTATGAGTTTCAGCTTATTGTGATAGGTTGAAGGAACCGTCTGCGTTGCGTGTAACCGATACTTTCCCTGGATCACATTGTGTATGGGTCTTTGTTAAGATATTTTTTTGACTATACCAGGTGGATCCTGTTGGAATTTTTGAAAAGAAATATGAATAGGTGTGTCAACTCACTTGAGTCTTTTCAACATTAGTGTCTTATCCCAAGGGATGTGACTCTCCATTAAGGGTTATGACTCTTCATGAAAGGACTTCTCCAAGAGTCACCTCTAGCCTATATAAACCCCACTCATTCTCCATTGCAAGTGCGTTTTTTGAGTCATAAAACTAGTACAAGAAATTTATGAGTTTGCATGTGTCCTCAAGAGTTAAAGAAGAGTTTGTGCTACATCTATTCGCGTTCGCTGTTCGGTGTTATCGAAGTGCTGCGAAAAACATCGAGGTATTGTTGAATGTTGGAGACATATGCCGCTAAATCTGTAACAGCATTATATACATGGTATCAAATGTCTTAAGCAAAGAGATTACTCGCCTCAATACATCCAAGTAAGTTTGTTTAAGTTTTGTGATTGATCATATATTTCTATCCTTCTTTTCTCGTTTGTTGTTGGTATTACAGGATGTAATACATAAATGAAAACCGTGTTACAAAGAGTTGTAACGGATCGGCGGATAATACACGAGTTGTATTATTGTAGAATCAGTAACGAAGGTATTTTACCCAACAATCTTAAGACATTTGATTGCTTTTATATCTTTGTTACTGACTTAGTGGTTTAGAGGTTACCACAGTCTTCGGCCATTCCTTTCGAATCTTAAATAGCCGTGCTTGATAAAGGTCACTGGGTTTGACGTTTCAAACTTGAATTATGGAGTCTGGAAAAACCATAACGCATTACGCGTGAGACACTAGACTTATGTCGGTTTTGGAAGACGAGTCTTCTTGAAAACCTAGAGAGAATAGTCAGTGTATTTGTAATCAAGAAGGTTTTGTTAATGGTTCAACTAAACCGAGTTTGTTTAGAATTATTGGTATTAGACTCTGAGAGAAAGATTTGATGGGCGGAAAGGAAGACTTGAGAATTCATATTAGTGTGAATCTCTATAATTGTTTCCCTCGAGTCTGCGACGGAAATATTCTTCTATTTTAATTGCGCAGTGAAATCAGTAAAGATCGATGTGTAGTGTAGACCAAGGTTCTACAAAACATGTATGTTCCTACTGAATTCAAGGTAGAAGATTTTGGATTGCAGTAATATTTCATATTATTGGAAATGGCTTTAACAGGGGAAATCGGATGAAGATGTCTGATTTACGTAAGGCCACCCAAAATGGCTTTGGGAAAGCATTAATGCAATCTGTTGTGAAGAGATGTGTCTTTTCGTCAATAGACGTGTGATTGAAAAAAAAAAATATCTCTCTAATAGCCGGTAACTAATGAAATTTGATGACTGGTTGATCCAGATGGGCGACATCATAAGAAATGTTGTTAGCGGCTTTTGTGAAAGGTTGCGACTCAAAGTTTTATGCACATGCAGATTCTTATCTCTTGTGCTAATTAATTAGTTTCTCATGTGTAGAAGATACATCCGAGAGACATCGTTTCAGTAAAAGGGTATATGGCGGTTATGTTGCAGTTATTATTTTAGATAATAACTGTGGTCTTGACAGCATCTTTTGATCTCCCAAGGTTGTCTTCTTTGGTGAAACATCCTCTCCATGGTGATGGATTGAATTGGGTGTATCTACTAGATTATTATATTTTGCTTGGAATCTAACTCAACAATTAGTGTGCCTAGATGCAAAATAATGAAGACGACAATTGCCTATTATTGAAACCCACAATACATATCCTTGGTAGCCTTTATGAAAAATTGGAGATGTTACCTATGGTGTAGTTGCTTTTTACTAATCATATGCCATTTTCCATCACTTAGAAATTAAAGCGTCTTAAACTTTCTCTCTCCTAATGAAGATGATTAAGGGTAATACATAGTGGATGACACCCGCGATTTTTCGAATTATGATCCTACATCTTGAGTATGAAAATAAAAATGAAGGAACGAAATAAAAGAATATTTTTCTGAAATGTATGAGATTGTGTTTCCGTCTCCGTCTCTCCTTACATTCGAGATACAATCCATAATAGATTTTGTTTTGCCGACACGTCTCTTCCACCCAAGCTCAATGTTGCTAAGAAAAAAACAAATGGACAATGGCGAAATACATCAGAGAGAACTTTTTTGAAAAATTATTCAAAGGATTTGATCAAATCATAATTAAGAAATTCTCTTTGTTTTTCTAAGCAATCTCATGTGTGCTTACAAGTAAGAGATGGTTCATGGTTTAATTCATGACAATTGCCTATTATTGAAACCCACAATACATATCCTTGGATGATTGGGAGATGTTACTCAAATTTGGTTTCATCTTTTTACTACATGATGCGAAACATTTTCCATCCGTATTGAAGATAGATTAAGGTCGCACCACTTGAAGCCTTTACGAGTCGGGTGAAAATTCAGGTGCATACATTTTTCAAAGGAGTATGAAAATAAAAATGCATGAAATGTATGAGATTGTGTTCTTACATTTGAGATACAATCCATAATAGATTTTGTTTTGCCGTACAGGTTACATGGCATGTTCAAGCAAAGGATTCATCTTTTGTTGCGGTTTGGGATAGCATCATGTTGCTAAGAAAAAAAACAAATGGACAATGGCAGTTTCTTTGATCAAATCATAATTAAGAAATTCTCTTTGTTTTTCTAAGCAATCTATGTGTGCTTACAAGTAAGAGATGGTTCATGGTTTAATTCATGGAATTTGAAGTGTCACTGTTTTAATTGAGGCATCTTTTTGGAAACGTAAAAAAATGATGTATAACTTTGACCCACCATGATCTTGTAAAGAACCACTTAAAGAGTGGATTCAATACTGACCGATCATAAAAGAAAAATAGTGTCGTTAATTTTTGGAAGCTTCCCGCTTTCAATTATGTATGATAGCTGGACATGGGGTACATGGTGAGAAATGACGCCTTCTCAACATGGCTACAGAGGTGCATTCATTGATATAAGTCCTCACTGATCGCAGTTTTGACATGCCATTTAACTTTCGTTCTGTTTTATGCCAATGAGAGATAGTCATGAAATGTGGGGGAAATGGAATGGGACTTATCGCTTAAGTGTACCTGATTTGGTATGTGTATATCCAGTCTCTGGATCGTCTAGATTATTTAATGGCAACTGAATTTGGATTACTGACCAGAAATTCATATTTATTAGAGTCCTAATGAAGGCATTTTTGGTGATCAGTTGGTCAAAAGGTTTGATATGCGCCAATTTCCGCTTCTGTTATTAGTTGATTTGGATCAAGTTAAAGATAAAAGTGGCTCTTATAATTGGACGAATTGATTACTAATCAATTAATGTGATTGTTTGAAAAATGACGAAGGAGTTTGATGCATGTATTGGCAAAACTTTGGAAATTTTGAATTTTGAGTTTAGTCCTAGAATGCATCACATATGAATTTTCTGGTATACCTTCGAAGTGTGGGGGTACGTTATTTAGATGAACATATCTCGTAGCCAGTTACCCAACGAGAAATCCTTTTGTGAATTATGGAAAATGATAAGAATGTCTCTTAGTATATTCATGAAATGTGGAAGTCTCTCAAAACCGTTTTAATTTGCCAGTACAATCACAGAAATGACCTACATATACAGGAGCTTCGGTGTAGTGTCTCGAAGGGTGAGGACAAGGCAAAGTGTATGGCGTACGGTATTTTACAATGGATGACAACTAAGACATGACGTTGGCACCGATTGTGATGAAGCATAATCCATGTTTCAGACTATGCTTGAAACCCTTTGCAATTTTGGTTTTGCACAGAGATTTAGAATGATATTGTTCATGAAGGAAGAACTACGATCATTAAAAGAAATGATGATTATTTCGAATCACAGTGGTATACTCTCGGATTTGTGGGGGTTATTTGGTTTGAAATGTGGGGGTGCCAACAACTAGTACAATGGTTAACTGGTGGTCAGTAAGTGGTGATTTAATAATCATCAACCGGAAACTATGTGTTTTACTGCAAATGGATTGTGTTAGTATGGAAATCACTCAAATAAATGTGGATAGAGGGATCAACATTGGACTCCGGAGCTTTGGACGCAAAGTCGGAGAAGAAGTAAAATGATTTGGGAATTTCCTTGAGTATACACTAATGGCCAAAGTATATGTATGCTAGAAATAGATTGTTCTGATCAAACAATTATTTTGGAAGAAACACATAGTTTGAGATATTATGGTACGTCTCGGTAAGTAAATCGATGACATAGCACCATAAATGCAATTGCTCTCAAATGCGCGCATCTAAAAGAAATAGTGTATGTGAATTGTATCAAGCCGGCAAATGGATACGAATTCTAGAGAGCGTATAATTGCGTCATCGAGGGAAATGGGATAGCCTATATAGAGTATTTATAGCGGACACCCAACCTAGCGATTGGAGATCCCATGGTTATCTAGGTTCAAAAGGGACAACCAAGTTATAAATTTATACTCACCGGAAACACTGTGAGAGTTTACTCTCTTTCCCATTTCTATGATGAAACAGTGTTTCCTGTCAAGTGAGAGGTTGAGATTTTCTCTTAATGATTCCTATGGCTTAGTTTGACTAAGAAAAGTATGGCAGGATACTTTCAAATAGGAGATCACCTATATGAGTGTGAAGTGGTGCCGCTTCTATGATAACTATAAGGCTAAGTTAATCTAGAGCACTCATGAAAAACCAACATCGTTCAGGGCCGAAATGAACAAAACCGAGAACTGGATATGTAAGGAAATAAACAGTGTGATATCTATTGCATCGGTTTACATTATAAAGTTGGGCGGTTCAAGACATCGCGTTCACCGAATAACTAGTAAACCCGGTAGGTATTCACTACGGAAGATTCAAATCCAAAAGCTATCTCTCCCGATGCAGTGATGTTCCGCGCACAAACTCTTTCTAGTGTCTGCATTAAACTTGCATGAATTTCTATTCAATGTGGGGGATTGTTGGAATTTTTGAATAGAAATATGAATAGGTGTGTCAACTCACTTGAGTCTTTTCAATATTAGTGTCTTATCCCAAGGGATGTGACTCTCCATTAAGGGTTGTGACTCTTCATGAAAGGACTTCTCCAAGAGTCACCTCTAGCCTATATAAACCCCACTCATTCTCCATTTCAAGTGTGTTTTTAGAGTCATAAAACTAGTACTAGAAATTTATGAGTTTGCATGTGTCCTCAAGAGTTAAAGAAGAGTTTGTGCTACATCTATTCGCGTTCGCTGTTCGGTGTTATCGAAGTGCTGCGAAAAACATCGAGGTATTGTTGAATGTTGGAGACATATGCCGCTAAATCTGTAACAGCATTATATACAGGGCATCAAATGTCTTAAGCAAAGAAATTACTCACCTCAATACATCCAAGTAAGTTTGTTTAAGTTTTGTGATTGATCATATTTTTCTATCCTTCTTTTCTCGTTTGTTGTTGGTATTACAGGATGTAATACATAAATGAAAACCGTGTTACAAAGAGTTGTAACGGATCGGTGGATAATACACGAGTTGTATTATTGGAGAATCGGTAACGAAGGTATTTTACCCAACAGATCCAGAGCAGTTTTTTGTCCCAGTTGGATGCTTAATGTCGTTACCATCTTAAACAAAGTTAAGATCGCACACATCCCACGTGCTTGCAGTTTTTCAACCGGAAGGTAATGCATGCATTTTTTCATCAATTTTGGCTGCCTAATCCCCGGTTCAAGTGGCAGGCGCATCACACGTGCGATTTCACTCCAGATGTAATGTATGTAGGTGTGTGCAACATTTCATGAACCCAAAGCAACCATAATTCAACGATGTGTCAATATCTAAATATCTTTTCAATAATCAGGTATTCGAAAATTCGTTTATTTGGATTTTACTGCGACATACTTTTCAGGTCTTGAAACAAGACATAAATATTTTGAGATGGTTTATTTGAATTTTACAGCTATTTTGTAGGTCTTGAAAAGAAGTGATATACGCATCGTGCGTGTGTCTTTACCATTACATGATAAAGAAAAAGAAAATAGACCCTATAGATATATGATATGCTAGAGAGAACACAAAACATACAATAATAAAATAGAAAGTTCTTTTACAGTAGATGTAGGAAGACTAATACAAGTAGCATTCTTCACAATTTAGAAAACGATCTCAGGCTTTGGAATCAGACAAAGTTTGGTAATATTTTTAGAAACACTCTAACATTTTTAATGAAACTAAAAGTGAAAATTAAAAATCTTATAGTATAAAAATTAAAAATATGTTAAAAAACCTTCAAGTGTTGAAGTAATAATAGTGGTAGATTTCCACCCCGCACTTATTACAGTATCGTTACAACTACTTCATGTAACTCTATACTAAAGGATGCATGGTGCATGGTACTAGTACATGCATGTACTAATTCCTTTCTAACGCTACATTAAATACATACTCTATTGTACGCATATAAATAGATATCTTCCACAATGTACTCAACACACATATCGATCAATAAGAACTTCTTTTATTTCTCTCTTAATTATCTTTGTCTACAACACGTTATCAACACCTTCTTCTTTGTTTCTAATTGAGCATTAACCCTTCACAAACAAAAAGTTGTTGGCTCCATTCCTAAATCAAGTAGTATTTTTTCTAAAAGAAGGAGGTATATTTCAACCATTCTTCAATTATCATATATTTATTTACTCTTGTTGAAAGTGATATATTTGTCTCATCTATCACATGACAACATAATATCTTGTACTCTTTGCTATCACTTGCTTGAACTATTTATTTTAGTTACACCAAAAGTTAAAAGAAAATAATCCATCTGATTTTTACTAATTTATTTTCAACTTGAAAGTGATAGCTTATTTGTTTCTTAATCACATGCTTGACTCCTAACATGAAAATGACATGTTTTCTTCTTTTATCTGGAGAATTTACATCTAAAGGATTTGATAATTTCTGTATATCAATCGGAATTGACGTAGATCACCCCATGCCCCATGTACACACTCAAAATGGTCTCGGAGAAGCTACCATCAAAAGGTTACAGATGATAGCTGGGGCATTGGTTATGCGTTCCAACCTTCCTATTACTGCTTGGGGGTACGCCATATTGCATGCAACATTACTAATTCGCTTTAGACACACTAATAGCCAACCATTTTTTGCGTACTAGTTGGTAACTGGATATGAGCCTGATATTTCACATTTACGCATTTTTGGTTGTGTTGTATACGTGCCTATTACGCCCCCACAGCGTACTAAGATGGGTCCCCAAAGACGATTAAGTATTTATGTTGGATATGAATCCCCAACAATTATCCGCTATTTAGAACCTTTGAGAGGCGATCTCTTTACCGCTAGATTTGCGGACTGTCACTTTGATGAGACAACCTTCCCGTCGTTAGGGGGAGGTATGGAAAAAGATGTCCTAATGGAACGACATGAATTGTCATGGTGTGTTCCCACTTTGTCTCATCTTGATCCCCTCACCTCATAACGTGAAATTGAAGTGAAAAGAATTATTGATCTTCAGAATGTGGAAAATTCAATGCCTGATGCATTCACTGATATCGCTAAAGTGACGAGATCACACATACCAGCTGCAAACGTGTCTGCAAGGTTAGAAATCCCTCTAGTATGGAAAAAGGCACCTTATATAGAGGTGTAAAACCAACACTTTGTGGAAGTGTAGCTGAGGCCGTGGCCCCCCAAAGGAAGAGGGGAAGACCACCTGGTTCGATAGATACTCACCCAAGGAAGAAAAGGGTGAGTAAGGCACAACCCGATCTATTTATCATCAATACAGATAATCCCTCTCATGAAATTGTCTCTGATTATAGTTATGTCCATGAATCAATACCGAAGGACGCTTTGATGTTTGAAATGATTGCAGAGAACAAAGAAAACTCTATGGATTATGAGAGTGCATACGTGTTGATGGAAAGATCCTCCACGCAGATTGATGATGCATTTACATACACTGTTGCTCAAGAGATCATTGAGCACGATGACATCGAACCACGCTCCATTTCAGAATGTCAAAGAAGCGCAGACTGGCCTAAATGGGAAGTTGCAATCCAGGAAGAATTAAATTCACTTGCAAAGAGACGGTTATTTGGTGCGGTAGTGCTAACCCCACTAGGTGTAAATCCCGTAGGACATAAATGGGTATTTGTAAGAAAGCAAAATGAGAAGAATGAAGTCTTGAGGTATAAGGCTCGCCTTGTATCGCAAGGTTTCTCACAACGCCCTGGAATTGATTATGAGGAAACATACTCTCCTGTAATGGACGTCATAACGTTCCGCTACTTAGTTAGCTTGGTAGTTTCAGAAGGACTTGAAATGCAGCTTATGGATGTGGTTACATCATATCTCTATGGGGGATCTTGATTCAGAGATATACATGAAAGTGCCTAATGGCCTTCCGTTGCCCGAATCAAGTAACTCTAAACCACGGAGTGCGTTTTCAATTAATTTGAAACGTTCACTTTACAGATTAAAGCAATCCGGGCGGATATGGTATACCCGTCTAAGTGATTATTTGATTGGGAAGGGATATACAAATAATGAGTTATGCCCCTGCGTATTAATAAAGAAAACGAGTTCCGGATTTGCAATTATAGCTGTTTATGTTTATGATATGAACATAATAGGTACTCTTGATGAAATAAGAGAAACCGCAAGCTATATGAAATCTGAATTTGAGATGAAAGATCTTGGGAAAACTCGGTTTTGTATAGGACTTGAACTAGAACACCGAGCATGTGTAATATTAATCCACCAGTCTGCATATGTTCATAAGATACTCAGGAAATTCAATATGGATAAGGTGCATCCTTCTAGCAATCCCATGATTGGTCGAAGTTTAGATGTATAAAAGGATCCATTTCGTCCAAAGGAAGATGACGAAGAGGTATTGGGAGCTGAAATTCCCTACCTAAGTGCAATAGGCGCATTATTATACTTAGCGTAATGTACTCGACCTAATATATCATTCTCAGTGAACTTTTTATCTAGATACATCTCAGCACCTACGTAGCGTCATTGGAATTGTATAAAGAATGTTTTCAGATACCTAAAAGAAACTATTGACATGGGTTTATTTTATCCCTATGTAGAAGTAAGAAGGACTGCTGATGGAAATGCAACTCCCTATACTGAAACCCCAAACAATGTTTTAGTTGGTTTTGTTGATGCTGGGTACCTCTCGGACCCACATAAATATCGATCACAAACTGGTTAGGTGTTTACTATTGGAAACACAACGATATCTTGGAGATCGACCAAGCATACTCTTGTGGCTACCCCACGAACCACTCTGAGATCATTGCCTTACACGAGGCGGTTCGTGAGTGTATATGGTTAAGGTCTATCATTACACACATTCGAGGGACATGTGGTATGATTTTTACCACTGATGAGCCAACTTGCATTTATGAGGATAACGCAGCTTGCATCGAACAGATGAAGCAAGGGTACATTAAGGGTGATAATACGAAGCATATATCACCAAAGTTATTTTACAATCAACAACAATAGGCTCTGAAAAAGCGGGGGGTACAAAAACCACACCCAATATTTCGCTTAGCAATCTGTATGGAAAAACTCCAATATACTTTCTAGAGAATCAACTAGACAGTCAGACTCAATCTAGAGAAAAGTATATCAAAGAGTTTATATCTCAATCTCTCGATTTGATCTTTACTCAAGCAAATATAAATCTGCGAGTCTTTATCAAAGAGAGATAACTTGGATGGTACCAAAGACCAATATCCAAGTGTCAATCAATTTGAATCAACAACCAAAAGTTTGGATATTCTAATTGATTGAACAACGCACAACCTGTGATATTTCAATTATATAAACAAATATAATGCGGAATAGAAATAACACAGACACCAGAATTTTGTTAACGAGGAAACCGCAAATGCGAGAAAAAACCGGGACCTAGTCCAGATTGAACACACACTGTATTAAGCCGCTACAGACACTAGCCTACTCCAAATTAACTTCGGTCTGGACTGTATTTGAACCCCAATCAATCTCACACTGATTCAAGGTACAGTTATGCTCCTACGCCTCTGATCCCAGCTATATGCTACGTACTTGATTCCCTTAGCTAATCTCACCCACAACTAAGAGTTGCTACGACCCAAAGTCGAAGACTTTAATAAATAAATCTGTATCACACAGAAAAGTCTATGGTAATAGATAAATCCGTCTCCCACGAATATACCTACGAGTTTTTGTTTCGTCTTTTGATAAATCAAGGTGAACAGGAACCAATTGATAACCCAGACTTATATTCCTGAAGAACAACCTAGTATTATCAATCACCTCACAATAATATTAATCGACGCAGCGAAAAAAGATGTTGCGGAATCACAAACGATGAGACGAAGTTTTTGTGATTTCTTTTCTATCTTGCCTATCGGAGATATAAATCTCAATCCAATTATTCCAATTGTACTCGTACGATAGAAACAGCAAGATCAGATCACACAACTACAAGAAAAGTAGTATCGGTCTGGCTTCACAATCCCAATGAAGTCTTTAAGTCGTTAACCTGGTTTAGAGAAGAAAACCTAAGGTTAAAGGAGAATCGACTCTAGCTTATGCAACTAGTATCACACGTAAGGTGTGGGGATTAGGTTTCCCAGTTGCTAGAGTTATCCCTTATATAGTCTTTCAAATCAGGTTTTGCAAATAATGTTAGCTTAGTAACAAAGCATTCAATATTCACCGTTAGATAAAAACCTGATTAGATTCAAGTTAATATTTCTCAACCGTTGGATCGAAACCTTAGCTTGTTACACACAAATGGAATGTCCAATTTTGGGTTTATGTAACCGTTCCCAAACATTAACATTTGTTGGTTCAACAATAGTTAACCAAATGGTTAGCCATATGAGCAATTTCATATCAACCATATTCTTCTTCACCATAACTAGTTCAAATGACTCAAATGAACTAGTTAGAGAGTTGTTCAATTGCTTAGATCTTATGTAACTACACAAGACACAGTCGAAGCAAAAACGGTTTGATTCACTTGAATCGGTTCATGAACTTTATAGCCACGGTTTGCAAAAGCATTCCTTAGTTTATATAAACATGAGTTCAAGAACAACCGAGTTTAGATATAACCTACTCAAGTTCGCGGAAGGAGTTCACAAACTCCAGCAGAAATTCCCGGGTCGAGAACTTCCGCCAGTTCGCGGACTTGGCTCACGCCACATTCCGTTTCTCTTGATCAACAAAGTTCGCAAACTTTGGTTCAAGGAATAAGGACTTATACATATATGTGTTTCCACAACAATGCTTATATCCTACCAATGGTTATGTAATCTAAACTCTCATTTCAATCATTGAAACATTCTCAGAGAACGTTATATAGCCGTTATTCACAGACCATTTTTCGTCAGAGCAATTTTCAAAGTGATTGAAACATAACATGACTTTCATCACTAGGTAAATATGAATTTGGCTAAAGCGAAAGCTTACCAACACATATTTCGAGAATAGATAGGCGAGTTAAACTCGGCTCGAAATAGCAAATGTGTATAATGAAAGTCTATATATCAAAACGACTTTTGTCTCAAGAATATGAGATAGAGTAAATAGACTTTTGAGTGACAGAATGTTCAAGTCTCCACATACCTTTTAGTCGATGAAGTTCCACCAGTTCCTTGAGTAGTCCTTCGTCTTGTATGATGATTGCCATGGAGTCTTGAGCTCAACTACACTTTCTATCCTAGTCCGAGACCTTTAGCTAAAATAGGATAGAAATCAAGACTTACAGTTTTGATCACTAACATTGACAAACATGCTTGAGATAGCAACGCATGCGAGTTCGACCGAGCAATGCTCTAACAGGCTCTTCTGAAAATTCAAGTCAGTCAAGTAAAATCTGATGAGAATGTGGCAGACCTGTTTACTAAGTCATTGCCTAAATAAACTTTTGAAAAGCATATCAAAAGTATCGGACTAAGAAAATTGTCCGAACTCCCAAGAATGCAATCAGGGGGAGATGCCGACATTAGGTATGGAGTATCTAATGATATGATGTCGATATCAGGGGGAGTGTCTGTTGAACTCTTTTTCCATTCGCCGAGTTTATTTTGTCCCAATGGGTTTTGTTACTTGGCAATGTTTTTAATGAGACAACAACAACACCAGGGTTATGACTCCCCGGTTGAGATTATCTTTTTCCCACAGGGTTTTTTATGTTTAAGAGTTTTTAAGAAACAAGAGAAGTGGTCAATTCTCATGGAGCAACTTTACTAGGACTCAACACGTTGTACTCTTTTCCCTTCATCAAGGTTTTCTCCCACTGGGTTTTTCCTTGTCAAGGTTTTAACGAGGTAACATATGCGAGTCCAAATATCTTATAAGCTTTCTTGTACTCTTTTCCTTTAGTTCAGGTTTCGTTCCTCTGGGTTTTCCTGGCGAGGTTTTAATGAGGCAATTGACTTAGCCATATTGTTCTTTTGAGGATATTACTACATCTAGAAAATTAAAATATAAGCACGACATGTGAAGCACTACATGTAAAAGTTCTACGTCAAGATTTTTCCCACTGGGTTTTTCTTTAATAGACTGAGAAGTATCAAAAGAAACATAAAATGTGGACCGCACAAGACAAAGTGTTGTGAGTAAATATAGTAGTGTGGTGTCATCCAAGGGGGAGTGTTGAAGTAATAATAGTGGTGGATTTCCACCCCACACTTATTACACTATCTTTACAACTACTTCATGTAACTCTATACTAAAGGATGCATGGTACTAGTACATGCATGTATTAATTCCAATCTAACGCTACATTAAATACATACTCTATTGTACGCATATAAATAGAGATCTTCCACAATTTACTCAACACACATATCGATCAATAAGAACTTCTTTTATTTCTCTCTTAATTATCTTTTTCTACAACATCAAGATGATTAAGTTCATGGTACTCTATAGAAAAATATATATAGGCAACATGTAAAGGAAAAATGGATAAAAGAAAATAACCATAATACTATATTCTCTTACCATAATACTTCTGAAAGGAAAAGAATAAATAGTATTCATGTCTTTAGGGATAATACTGGTCTATGTATTGAGGTCCAGCAAAACTTATCTTCTTTAATCACTAAATATTTCAGAGATATATTTCAAACTGATGATAACAATATTGATCCTATATTTAATAACATTCTTAAACAAAAATATAGGTGCAAACAAAAATCTCTGTAATATCTCTGATGAAAAAGAGATTAAAGAAGCTTTATTTATGATGAACTCTTGGAGGGCTATGGGTCCTGATGGTTTCCTCCCATGCTTTTATCAATACCATTGGGATTGTCTCCGCGAGGAGATCTTCAATTGGGTTTCAAGATGTCTTCAAAAAAAATTGCTTCAATCGAAAAATAAACCATACTTACATTTCCTTAACACCAAAAAAAAAAAACCCTAAAGAACCAAACAATTTCTGTCCCTTACCAAACAATTTCCGTCCCATCAGTTTAAATGCATTATACAAAATAGTAGCCAGAATTATAGAAAATAGAATTAAACCACACCTTGCTAAACTTATCTCACAAAACCAATTGACGTTTATTCCTAAAAGACAGATTACGGATAATATGATAGTCGTACATGAAATTTTTCTTATGATGAAAACTAGTAAGAGGAATAATGATCATATGGTTTTAAATCTAGACTTATCTAAAGCCTTTGATAAATTATAATGGAATTTCATAATCAAATCCTTAGGTTTTTGATAAGAAACGGTGATCTCATTTATGCTTGCATTTCCTCTGTTTCGTATGTTGTTCTAGTTAATGGTATCGATGGAGAAATTTTTTTCCTTCAAAGGGTATCAGACAAGGTGACCCTTTGTCACCTACTATTTTTATTGTTTGCATGGAATTGATATCTAGACTTTTATTGCAAGATGAAATTTTATGAAGCATTACAGGAGTAAAAGTCACTAGAGACTGCCCATCTGTCTATGATCTTTTTTTCGCTGGTGACTTTTTTTTTACCTCAAATAGTATTTTTCATGCCCAAAATTTACTTAATAATCTAAATTTGTTTAGTGATTCTTCGAGCCAAATTATAAACTATCAGAAATCAGGAATTTACTTTAGTAAAAAAGTCCAAAATAAATACTACTCCCTCCGTTTCTGAAAAAGTGTTACTTTCACTTTTTCAATTTGGCCTATTTTTAGGCTAAAGTGAAAAAGTGAAAGTAACACTTTTCCAGAAACGGAGGTAGAGTATAAGTTATTATCTAGAATTCTCAGAGTCAATAAAATAACCAAAATTGATACTTATATGGGTAGACCTTTGTTTTTCAATAGGATTAAAAAATCTAATTACCAAAACATGCTTGATAATGTTCAAAGTAGAATCCAAGTTGGAAAGCCAAATTACAATCTCAAGCTTGTAAAACCACTCTTATTAGTTTTGTCACCAGTACTATGTCGATGTATCAAATGATGTGATTCTCTCTCCTAATAAAACCTTAACCTTAAATAGACTTAGTGCTTTACAAAGGGACTTTTGGTGGCAAAAAAATATAAAAACACCAAAGAGAGTTTACCTTAATTAAAGGGTCGGATTTAGGAAAGTTCTAACATTTGAAAATTATACACCAAATTTTATTTGGGTTCTCTATTAGTCTCCAAGCAAGTCTAGCGAGAAGGGCCAAATTAAATTCGTGTTTGTGTTTTTGCATCAGTTTTGGCTGCCCAATCACCGGATCAAGTGGCGGCCACATCACGCGTGCATTTACTCTACATGTGATGGATAAGTGATTGATGTAGGTGTGTGTACAACCTTTCATGAACCCAAACCAATTGTAATTCAACAATGTGTCAACAAGGGGTGCAGGTTGTGACTACTCCTCTAACAGTTTTAAAATACGGTAAAACTGTTGCTAAGGATATAGCTGAATATGAGTTGAAATCAGTGTTGCAAAGCATTATTCTGATGAAGTGAATGCTATAATCCATGCTATAAGGCAAGATCTTCAACATAATGTTTCTACGCGTCGAATGATGCTTGGGATATCTTAGAGACCGCATTTGAATGAAATACCTCAGAAAAGAAATCAAGGCTTCAAAACCTAACTTCTGACTGAAAAAACCTTTGTATGATTGACGAAGATTTGTTTGACGAATTTAAGTACAAGTTATCCGAAATAGTGAATGCCTCTCATGCGTTAGGTAGGACTATTTCTGAAAAGGATATTATGATGAAAATTCTGAGATCTTTACCAGCTCGATATGAGTCTAAGAAACATGCCATCATTGAAGAAAATGATATTTCAACTCTTTCTGGAAGCATCCTCGCTGGAAAGTTAAAGATCTTTGATCATGAACAACACATTAAGGCCGGTAAAGACATTACCTTCAAAGCCTTAATGAACACTGAGGTACTTGATCAAAATGAAAGTGTCAGGGTTTCTGAGAAACATCATGTCGATGATTACTGTTGAGGGGTGATTTTTGGTTTGAGGTTCTACCCGTCCTAGCCAACCAAATGACCTTACTTTTCCAAGAGTAGTAGGGGGGGGGGGGGGATCCCCTCCATTGTATTCCATGCCTCTTTATATAGACTTTTTAAAAGCCCCTCTTTTTATGATATCATGCCACATGTCCTAAAACTCCTTAATTACTACTAATGCCATTCTATAATACAACCTCCTTCTTTCCTATTAATTCCTCCCTTGTCCTTTCCATCTTATGGATACTTTTTTTAGTGGACTTGGGGTTTAGTCCCCATGTTTCATGTGGGGGTTGCCTCCCTTTTTGGGGCGCACTAGGCCGGCTAAGGGGGAATATTTTTCATGTATCAACATTAGTCCCCTGACTACTGGGTCAATTGTCAAAGGACCCGGTAGTCACATCATGCCATATCTTAAGTTCTAGTTTTCAACAGTAGTCATTGTCCTCTGATGATGCCATCCTAAAGTCGCCGCTATAGGATGCCCCATATCTAGTTGTCATCTTTATTTCTCTGATTAAGCGATCCATAGCTTCTTGGATATACCTTGACCCTGGCAATCTTATATGCGCTTATATCTCCATCCCACCTTCGGGGTGAACTAGTACGCTTATTAGTGTTGAAGGAGGAGGTGGTCATGTTGGAGTCTCTTAGGGTGATCCATTATAGGCGCGTAAAACTTATGATGAGCATGAGTGTTTTGTGAGTAGGCGCCCGTTTAAAGGTCGAGACTATGGATGTAGATACTGCCCGTTGTCGTGCGTTGATAGCCGGATAAACTTGTGCGGGTAGTCCCAGTGTTCTTGGATAGGCGAAGCGTTTCGTTTGGCAATATTAGAGAGCGTCTACTCCCTTCTTTTATTTTCAATGGAACGCGGCGTTATGCTTCGCCCCTCCCTTTCCTTTCTTTTTCCAAGGTAGGAAAACGCGCTCCCCCTTTTCTGTAGACAATCAAATGCGCGGAGCAACCCATCGCCTTTTCGTATATCTGTGACCCATCTTGGGGCCTTTTCGTATATCCATGACCCATCTTGGGGCCTTTTTGTATATCCGTGGCCGATCGGATGAGCATATCGATCCGTCACCTTTTTTTTTTTTAATATATGTGACCTATCTTGGGGCCTTTTTGCATATCTGTGGCCGATCGGATGAGCATATCAACCCGTCGCCTTCTTTGTATATCTGTGACCCATCTTGGGGCCTTTTTGTATATCTGTGGCCGATCGGATGAGCATATCGATCCGTCGTTTTTTTTTTTTTTTTTTTATGTGTGACCCATCTTGGGGCCTTTTTGCATATCTGTGGCCGATCGGATGAGCATATCAACCCGCCGCCTTCTTTGTATATCTGTGACCCATCTTGGGGCTTTTTGTATCTGTGGCCGACTAGGTGTCTATGTATCCCGTAGCCTTTTGTAAATTTGTCAGTCAATCAGGTGCCTTTGGCTTTCCTGAGACCTTTTGTCAGTCAACCGAGCGCCTTTAGCATCCCCGGGACCTTTTGTAAATTTGTCAGTCAATCAGGTGCCTTTGGCTATCCTGAGACCTTTTGTCAGTCAACCGAGCGCCTTTGGAATTCCCGGGACCTTTTGTCAGTCAACCAGGCGCCTTTACGTTCCTGGGACCTTTTGCAAATTTGTCAGCTAATCGGGCGCCATTGGCGTTCCCGCAAACTTTTCCAAATTTGTATTTGTTCAAGCGGCCTCTATGGACCCTTGCTAGCATGGTGCCCGGAGTACGTTACTAGAATTTTCTTTTTGTTGCATAGCAGATCATGGATTTCACAACAAGATAATATCGAGGCATATGAAATGTTAGGCGCTTTATACATAGTTTGTTTCCCAAGATGGTAGCCTATACATGCGGTTAGGTGTCGGTATACAAATTTCACACAATACGTTATATAACATGTAACCAGATGGTATATGCTTTGATCGACTAGTAAATCTATGGCGACTAGAGGGAGATATTTTACGAAAAAGTGGAAAGACAGAATGAAGTACTTGAGAAATGTTGTTCAGCCAAGCACCTAGCATAAATAATGGTTGATCACGGATTTAATTACAAATACAAGTATGAATAAGATCCGATTAAATCGGAAGAAGGATGGTTTTTCTCGGAATTAAATTCCAACCATTTAGTTTGTTTTTCTTCTTTAAAAAGAAATGCTCCCAAAGTAGGAGTGATTTGCTCAAATCTCTTATAACTAGTGATGAAGCTTGCCGCCAAAAAGACCACCTATGGAGATTCCGTCGTCGAATAAGTTGATGATGAAGATTCCGTCACGGAGACAACCAAGATGAAGATTTCGTCGTTGGAGAGCATGGAGAGCATCACTATTGATCTTAAAACCCAACCTAATAACCAAGAATCGCCATTAAAGCGAAGACAAACCTCAAAAGAGTAGATAAAACCACCAAAATGGTGTAGATAACTAGAAAACATAATACAAACCAAACTAATCTACTAACTAACCTAGAAAACAAGGAAAAATGAAGAAATTGCAGGATCTATCAAAATGGTTAGATCCGAAGCAGAAATTGTTTTTATAATTAATATGCACTAACATCGTATACATGTGGGTCATGTGACTAGGAGGCTCGCGTCTCCCCCATTTACGCTTCATACTTTATATAAACTGTTGAGATGCCTCTCGAATAAAATATGCAAATATATTCTTTACCTAAATGAGTCACGAGCACATGCAAAATAACATGGACTTATCATAGAATTAAGTAACTATGTGGCAGTTTTTTTGTTTAGAAAAATGGATGAGGCCAAGAGGTACCGATATGTGGTGCTCGGAGCTTGAGCCATGCACCTTTTTTGTCTAGCACGCGGCGCTTTCCAACTACACGGCCCCCTCTTCAATCAAAAGAATACAAGTTGCGATTGTTGTACAACAGGTGAAGGGTACACACGCGCCTCATAGCTTGATAGATAATACCATATTTGTAGCTCTCTAAAATCCGTCGTAGCTAGAGCCACCTTGTGACTATGTGCGGATCTCGTGATTCTCCTCTACTTTGTTGATCTTAATACTTGTGAGGGGATCGATGGTCAGGCATTTGAACTTAATTGCTTCTGCGTCCTACACGTCTCCTCGGCTTCACAATATTTAACCGGGTTCTTGTACTGTTGTAGTGCTTATTCATGGAAGACGCTTCAAGAAGTTTCTTGCCATAATGACCTCTTAGTAAAGTGATCTGATTAGTTGATTCTTAGTTAGGCTGCTTCATTGACGACGTTTACTGCTATAGCTCTTTAGTTCGTGTGTTTTTAAATAGTCAACAAAACCAGATCGAGTCTGTAATGAAAAACACGTTCACAATTGAATCAAAAAAACCATTAATGAAGATTGTCTAACGACATAATATCTTCTAACATGGTATCGAATCTCGAATTCTTAACCTAATTTTTCAATTCATAATCCTCTACACTCATCATCAATGGCAAAATCACGATAAACATATCCATTAACATTCAAACCCCTTCAAAATTGTCTCAAATAAATTATCCTCTATGGAAATCTCAAATTGCTCGTTACTACGCACTTACAATCTTCTTCGCTTTGTTGATGGCTCCTTTCATTGTCCGGTGAAAGTAAGTATGTTCGCCACTCGCTTTGGTATTCTCATTGTAAGTGCATCCTCGATTTTGTTGATAATGATCCTCAAAATGAATTTGTCTTCAATCCTAAGCATATGATTATTGGGTAAATCAAGACTCGCTTTTTATCATGGTTGTTCTCACGGTTGCACCTAAGAAATTCACTCTCGGTTATTGAGCGCACTTTTTCACATGAGATCCGGAATAGATTAGAGCACAATTATAATTCCACAACTAAATCTCGCTTATTACAAAATAAAAATGATTTGATTGGTTTAAAAAGAGCCTTGACTCAATGTTAGTCTATTTTAATAAGGCACGTTCACTTTCACATCAATTAGCTCAAATTGATAGAAAGCTTCGATGAAGATTTAGTAATTCATATTCTTCAAGGCTTGCCTTCCGAGTTTAATGCCTTTAAAACCTCTATATGTACTCAACAACTCAAGAATGACAATCTTATCACTTCATCGAACTACTAGGCTTATTGTTGTCTCAAGAAGCTAGAATTCTTCTTGAGTCCAAACTTGACCTTACCACTTGGTTCCGCTAATGTGACACTACCACAAAAACCACAACCAAATTCACATCAATTTGAGCACCAATATTCGGGTTTCCCTACTTATTCATCACATACCCCGCATACAATGCTTATCCCCAACAATCCTGGGTCTCATTCTTCTCCTACCACCTATGGTAGAGGTGGTAATTATGGTTTTCGAGGTGGTAATAGAAATGCTGGTCGATTCAGAGGTGGTTTTCGAGGTGGCAGGAATGGAGCAAGATTTGGTCATCAAAACAATTCCAATAATTTCTTTCCTCCATCAAGATACAATAACTCCATTGAGTGCCAACTTTGTAGGGAAACCCGGTCATGAAGCTCCCGAATGTAGGTACCGATATGTACCAAGTAACAACTCCATGATGCAGGCTTATTATACTTCTTCTGACTCTTATGGTGATGCATTTGATGACTATTGGTATCCTGAACCTGAGGCCTTTGCTGCTTATCATGATGATTCTAGTTCTCCTTCTTCTTCTTATTCATCTGGTTGGGTACCTGACTCTGGAGCTACACATCACATCACTTCGATTTGTCTAATCTTAATCTACATTCGAGTATCAAGGTTCCGATCAAGTGAAAGTTGGAAATGGCTCAGTTTGACTATAACTCATGTTGGCTCTTCTACATTACATACCGACTCTTATTAAGTTTACCATTTCAAAATGTTCTTCATGTACCATCTATTACCAAGAACTTAATCTCTGTGTTTCAATTTACTAAAGAAAATCATTGTTATTTTGAGTTTTACTCGACAAATTTCTTATCAAGGATTTGGTCACCAACAAGATTCTTCTTCTTGGTCGTGTTAAGGATGGGTCAGATCACATGGAGTTTACTAAGGAGCAACTTGAAGCAAGCTTTCTCTTGGCATATCTTCTTCAATTAGTTGGCATAATAAACTTGGACATCCAACACAAGACTTTGAAGCATGTTCTGTCGTCGATGAATGAGGTTATTGATTTTCACTTAAATGCAACTCTTTGTTCTTTCCCGTCGATACCTAAAAGTCATGCACTTCCTTATCCTCTAGTTCCTCTAATAATCATATGTATGGACCTCTAGATTTAGTCTTTTCGATGTATGGGTTTCACCACTATGTTCTCAGTGAATGGATACAAGTATTATGTGTCATTTATTGATTCCTTCAAAGAAATTCACATGGTTGTATCCTCTTGCTTATAAATCAAGTGCTTCCCACTTTTATAAAGTTTAAGAATCTTGTTGAAAACCACTTAATAGAAAGATTAAATTTATCCAATCCCGATTGGGGAGGTGAATATAGAATGTTTCTACCTTTCTTGATTCTTGTGGCATAGGACATGAGTATCTTGTCCTCATGCTCATGCTCAAAATGGCACAAACAGAGAGGAAACATAGACATATAGTTGAAACAAGCTTGGCTTTACTCCATCATGCTTCACTACCATTATCATTCGGTCATATGCTTTTGAAACGGCTAATTTCTTGATTAATGTTGCCACCTTCTACACTTAATCAGCTTATCTCCTCTAGAATGCTTGTTTCAACTCAAACCCGATTACTCTTTTACACACACATTTGGTCGTGCTTGTTATCCCCTGTTTAAGAAGTTTTAATCATCATAAATTAGAACTAGATCAGTCAAATGCATTTTTCTAGGCTACGATTGCACTGCACAAAGGGCACGAATGCTTCAATCCAAATACCAACAAGATTATAATTTCAAGAGATGTAAGGTTTGATGAAGGGAAATTTCCATATGCTTCTTTATTTACTGATGAGTCAGTTGGAGCTACTTTACCTACAATGTCAGTTACATCATCACCTCCACCTACAACTGAATTGTCCAGCATTCCTGCTATTTCAAATGAGGTAGATGACTCATCCAACATTGCCAATTATCCAGCATCAACCATAGTTCAGCAACCTATTCCTTCTGCAGTCACTAATGCTCATCCAATGAACACCGAGGCAAATGGGTATAATCAAACCCAAAGCAAGAATTTATGCTTAAGTCCAATCAGTTTGTGAAGATATTACAAGACCTACATGTTATACATGAGGCTTGCAAAGACCCTAAATGGAGAGTCTGTTATGGATGAAGAAATCAATGCTTTGATACTGCAATGGAACATGGAAATTGGTTGGGTGCATCCCAGGATACAATGTCATAGGAACGTAAATGGATATTTAGGATTAAAAAGAGCAGATGGTTCCATTGAGAGGTACAAAGCCGATCAGGGCCAAGGGATACAATCGTGTAGAAGGAATTGATTATCGGATACTTTTAGTCCTGGTAAAGCCCACAACTGTTAGAATTATTCTTTCTATTTCTCTTCACAAGAATCGGCAGATCGGACAATTAGATGTCAAGAATGCTTTTCTTCATGGCCATCTATCCGAGGATGTGTATATGGTACAACCACTGGGTTATGCTGATAAGTTGCTTCCAAATCATGTGTGTCAATCAAGAAATCCTTATATGGATTAAAACAAGCTCCAAGAGCTTGGTTTGAGAGATTAAGTCAATTTTTATTCAAGAATGGCTTTTCCGCATCCAAGATCGACACTTCTCTCGTTTTTCGAGTAACATCCACTTGCCTATTTACATTTTGATATATATGTTGATGACATTTTAGTCACGGAAGCTCTCCATCTCTTGTGGATTCTCTCGATTTCACTTCTTTGAGCAAGGAGTTTGCTATCACGGACTTGGGAGAATTACATTTTTTCTTGGCATTCAAGCTACTAAAAATGCCGCAGTGTGCTCTTATCTCAAGAACAATACATCACTAATTTACTCACCAAAACAAAAATGCTTAATGCCAAGAGTTCCCGCGACTCCATTTAATTCTTCTACTTTGGACTCAAGACCTTTTGAAGATCCAGTTCTTTACGGAAAACACGTTGGTGCATTGCAATATGCTACCATCACTGCACTCGACATTGCTTTTGCGTTAATAAAGCATGTCGAAAATGCAGCTTCCCTCCATTGCCGATTGGTCTCATTGGCAAGGGATCTTAAGATACTTAGTTGTAGTACAATCTCTTATGGTTTGCGGTTTAAAAGATCCATCTCTCTTCGATTACAAGCATACTCACGAAGTGCGATTGGGCGAGAGATATCACCGACAGGAGGTCCACCGGTGGCCTAGCAATTTTTCTTGGCCCCAACTTAATCTTTGGTGCTCTAGAAAAATGAAACCGTCTCCGCATCAAGCCGCAAGCCGAGTATCGTGCTTTGGCGGATGCAACCTCCGAGTTAGTCCGGGTTCAATCTCTTCTCAATGAACCGCATTTTCCTTCTCCAAGGGTACTGTCTTTGTGGTGTGACAATATGGGAGCTACATATCTCACAAAGAATCCGATCTTTCACAATGCAGGATGAAACACATTGAGATTGCCTTCCATTTTGTGAGAGAATTGGTTGCTTCTAAGGCTTTATTTGTGCGTTTCTTATCCACTCAAGACCACTGGTGACATCTTTACAAAGGGTTTGTCTAGTACTCGCTTTTTCTACTCTTAGACTCAAGCTCGGTCTCTCACTCCCGCATAGATCCCGATAGCTAAACTTGACTGGTTCATTTTTGGCTAAAATTTTTCTTTAGGACCGTCTTAATACGCTGGGATGACGATTGCGCTGGCAGTGCATATAGGTACAAGCGGAACAGTAAGAAGTGTGCACGAGCAGAGAGCATCTGGACGAGAATGCCTTAAGAAAACAGAGCTTTGTTCTAAACTTCCGTCTGCCAACAAAATGATCACTGAAACACTGCACTGCTGACTGATGTGAAGATAGACCTGGCGCTTTAATATTTTATAAGACTCCCGCTTAGTGGTCTCCACGACTATCTCTTAGCCTACGCGGATGCTGCCATGATTTGACTATTGCAGTCGGAGTGGTGGCTCGCCTACTCGAGTTACTGCCGCCTTCATAATCAACACAGTAGCTAGAGGCAAGTCGGAGCTCTAATTCTAATAGAGCTATTGTATCGATGGAGAACTCTTGATTTCAAGCGAGCTCTTCCCATCAGTATATCTTCCCATCACAATCGATCAGTAACTGGGAGCCTTATTATATCCAGAGTTGCAACATAACAATTAAAACAACTTTTTCAATGAATTCACATTTAAGAACCTCGCCAGAATTTTAGGTTAATTATATCTTGAAAATATTTGATGGGTTTTTCTCAAAATTTTCTTTTCATAGTAGAAATATCATAAAATTAAGATTGCATGAGAAGAAAAATTTAGACTTATCTTTTCCTTTGTTGGTAATATCTTCCGCAAACTTCCTTTGTCAGCCATAAACTCGTTCGAACGATGGCATACCGAGTCTTTGCAACTAAATACTCCGTTAAGAATTTGATGTTGAAACTCGTCTGCCGTTGGACTCCCCCTCAGGGAAATTAAGCTTGAGCAGATATAATCGAGTATGATCCGAGAAGAAGATCAAAACAACGCTGTGGTGATTAGATTGTGTTGCTGTGGTGAAGCGTTGTTGGTTCACGCAGGGGTGAGAAAAAAGGGGAAGGCGCTTGTGTCTGTCGATCACCGCAATAACCATGAGCGCGAACATGATTTGGGAGAAGAAGTCTTCAAACTTGACGGTGAGCACGAGTAGTGTTGGAAAACCATTAATAATAAAAGGATTTTTAAAGTTTTTAATAAAACTTATAATTTATTGTTTTCTTTTGTGAATGAAACTTATTAGTCCCACATTGTGGAGTTTCCAATTTTTAGTAGTTTTAAGAGATTATATAAACCTTATAGTCTCACATCGGGGAGTTTTTCTTCTTAAGTTGTATTTGTCAATTATATAAACAAATTCACTACTTTTGTTAAATCTATGGGAAAGGGGTTGCTCTATATTTTAGAGGGACCCCTAAGGGAAAAATATTTTATAGCGTTTCTTAAGCGTTCGTGATTTTCCTTAACGGTTTTTTCGGAGTTGCCAAGCTCAAGTTGAGCATCTACTACATATGCTAGTAGTAGGTGTATTAGGGTGTTTTATCCTGGAGATATACGTCCTGTGAGGGCTATAGCATCACTCTTGAGTGTAGCCGGGCGCTAATGTCTTAAGGGCAACGTGTTGAACACATGACTCACTCTGTTTTTCCAAAGTTTTGCCTTGTTGGTGTTGCGGAGATTTGGGGAGCTCGTCTGTTTCATCAAATCGATCACTTCCACTATAAAGGAGCTAAGTATCAATAACTTTTGCTTATTTGATTTTTTTCCTTGTTTTTGATTAGTGCACCCAACAATCTTAAGACATTAGAATTTGTAATAATCAAGAATGGTTGATTGGTTTATGAATCATGGATGTTAATTATGGAGTGAAAAAACAGAAAACGAATTTTTGGTCAGCTGTAGAGTTTCGAATTTATCTCTCAACCTAGAAGGAATTTCGATGAAACCTTCTGACACAACGTAGTGGACATCCTGATAGTTACCCACGTAAAATTTCAGAATTTTTGGAGTTGTAAAAGTATTTTTTTGATATTTTACGAAACAGAGAAACGTTCCTAAAAAATTCTGATGGGCAGAAATGTTTTGTTAACTAAAGTAGTTTTTATGGGGTAACCATGAGTTTTTTGATATGGTGGTTCAAACGAAGTTTGTAAATCTAGATATTATCTTCAAAACTCATATTTTATCTTCCGTTTCGGAACTAAGGTTTCTGAGATGTGGTGTATTAGGTGATTGGGAAATTACCATCTCCGTAGTCAAAGTATAAATGAAGATTGTGACATGAAACTGGAAAGGGACATGGCTAACAGGCGCATGTGGATGAACCAAATTTTTCCAAAGCTGACAAAGGTTGGAACATCAAACGCAACTCTAAGCATTGTCTTCTTAAGAAAGGTATGTTTCATAAACCTGAATGTAGCATTACTTTAATTAAGGGTGATTTTTATGTGTGTAAAATTCTAGCCATACAATAGTAAATTGTAGGCAACATAAAAATCTTAATTAGTAGATAGTTAATGCTAATTTAGTTGAAACAAACTAGTACGAGTTCGGTGGCATGATGTCGGAAGTTATTTTAATAACTAATGTGAGAGACCGGTAGGTGGACTTTGGAGCCACCAAGCATGTTTGTTGAAACAGAGACTGTTCACCTCCTATCGAGAGGATAGGAGATGTCGAAATACTCTATATGAGTAACTCACCTCGCGACAGAGGTTGCATAAAAGGGAAAGGTCGAGCGAAGCTCATATCTCGTAATATTCTCACATGAATGAAGTTTTCATGTTCCTGCATATGCAAGAATCTTGTATGTTGTTCTGTTGTAGATGGTAAAAGACTTAAGATATTAATTGAATATGGAAAACTTGTCGTACCTAAGGGCATGTGATTTTGAAGGAAACGTTATAAGACTTAAGGTCAATATAAGCTTAACGGAAAAATTGATGAAGTAGTTGATTCTTGTGTTTTCTTTTACGTGATTGAATGTTTTGCATGGTGTACATGGAACCGTAAACTTATATAAGTCAATGCATAAACGGAAGCGTAGGCTGCATACCCAAATTTAGTTTGGATATTGAACACAAAAGTTAAATATTCGTAGAATCAAAATATGCTATAAAACCTTTTAGCAAAATTGCTCGAGTAATTCTAAGCCCTTAGAATTAATTCGATTAGACCTAGTTGACATGAAATCAACCCAAACTAAGGTGGTAAAAGGTGTTTTTATAACTTTCATAGATGATTGTACGAGGTACTATCTTGTATACTTACTTAGGGGTAAGGATGATGCCTTAGAAGCCTTAAGAGTATAAACTTGAAATTGAAAGCAAGGTATATGTTACCACTAAAAGGGTTAGGTCTGAACATGATGGCAAGTATGAAATTCATATAGGAGAACTTTACTTGTTAAATGGCATTATTGATGAGATCACACCTCCTTATTCACCGTAGTCTAATGGTATAGTTGATCGTAAGAACAGAACCATTAAGGAGATGATTTATGCCATGTTGATTAAAGGATTAACCGCCAACTTGTGGGGGGGAGGTCGTCCTCTGATTTTTTTATATCCTGAATACAGTAACCTTTAAAGGATTAGATAAAACTTCATATGTTTATGAAACATAGACAACCTTCTTATGCATACGTCAAAGTGTGGGGTGTTTAGATAAGATATCCCGAGTACCCTACCGCATATAGTTTTTGGTTGTGAGTTCTGCTTTTTCGACTTTGGTGTGAATACTATTATGGAATCTAGGGATGCTTGAGTTCTTTGAACATGTTTATTCTTAATCATGTACCTCATTAGAGATGTGATGTTGATCCCCTAGATTTATTTTCAAATAGTCAGAACTTATCTTTAAGGAAGATGAATTAGAGTTGATCCTAGGAGAAGTAAAGATTAGAACTGAGACTTCTTATGGAATTCTTAATAAGCCTAGCCTAATCTGAGCTCCAGACTCGTAAAGAAGCCATAACATCTATTGAAACCCCATTCTGGTAAGAAGCTTCATTTAGTGAAATGGACTCAGTCCGTCGGAACCAGACTTGGGAGCTTGCTAGTTTACCTCTAGGGAGTAAGACCATGGGATATAAATGAGTTGAGACGTTAGATATATGGAACTGTGGAAAAATATTAGGCTAAGTTGGTAGCTAAAGGCTATAAACTAAAAGAAGGTGTAAATTTCCATGATTCTTATTCACTTGTGACGAGAATTACTTCTGTTGAGATGCTAATTGATATTGCTGCCATAAACAACTTGGAGATACATCAGATAGATGTTAAGACAGCTTTCCTAAAACCGTGAATTAGATAAAGAAATTTACATAGACCAACCTGAGGATTTTGTAGTGAAAGGTTATGAAGACAAAGTTTGTAAGTTGAACAAATATTTGTATGGTTTTCAAATAAGCACGTAAACAGTGACATGGAAAATTTGATCATGAGATAATGTGTAGTGGATTTAAGTTAATGAATCGACAAGTATATTTATAAGTAACTTGTTAAGGATGCCTGTGATTGTATGCTTGTATGTTGATGATATGTTTATACTTGATACAAACATAGATGTGATTAATTCCACTAAAACCATGCACTGAATGAGAACGTTGACTTGAAAGACTAAAGCTTTTTGATGTAATCTTAGGGTTGAGGATTAAAAGATAATCAAACATTTATAGTCTTAGTCATTCTCATTATGTTGAATTTGTGCTTAAGAGATACAATCAGTATGATTGTAAGCCTGCTTGTACTTCATACGATTCTTCTTGTAGACTCAAGAAAAATAAGGAAAATGGAGTATGTTAACTTGAATACTCAAGAGTTATAGGATGTCTGATGAATTTAATGAACTGTAAGAGTCCAGACATCTCCTATATTGTGAGTAAGTTAAGTAGATATACTTGTAGTCCAGAGCAAGAGCATTGGGATGCACTTAGTAGAGTATTATGGTACCTAAAATACTCTATTACCTTTTATTTGATTTATGAAAGGTATCTTGCTGTCCTTGAGGGACTTTATGATGCAAACGGATAGTTAACTCGAGAGGAGTCTAAGTCTACGAGTGGATATGGTTTCACTCTAACATGAGGGTTTGTTTTGGAAGATTTCCAAACAGCAGACATATATTGCTCAATTCATTATGGAATCTAAGAGTATTGCGTTAGATAAAGCACGAGAGGGGGCCGAGTGCCTAAGATGCTTTTAGAAGACATTCCTCTCTCGGCATAGGCACAGTGCCACTATATCTATACATTGTGTTAGCCAAGCTATAATAGCTAAAGCTAAAAATAACTAATCTCAATCGGCGTTATTTCCATTGATTGGATAAAGTCCAAGGAGAATATCGCGCAACCTTTGACGAAAGGTTTATCCAAAGAGATAGTTAGAAATGCATCGAGGGGATGGGGCTTAAGCTCATAAATTAAACTTGCCATGAAGGATACTCAACCTTGCTTGTTGGAGATCCCATGATCAAGGTTTCGAATGAGACAACTAATTTGTGGTGGGTAAAGATAAACACTATCAGAGAATTTCATTCTCTGTCCCTTCCCTATGGTGTTGACGTGATAGTGTGACTGCATATGAAGGATGACTTTTAAGAAGTCTTAATGAGTTCTATAGTTTCAATTTAAGATTGAAGTGGGGTGTAGCAGTAACACTCTTTATGGAAACTCACCTATCTGAATGAGGAAGTGGGGCCGCTTCCTATGAGAATATGAGCTTTGATTCTCTAGAGCATTCTGATAAACAGGATATGTCCAGGGCCAAATTGGACAAAACGGCACGAGCTTGGCAGCACCCTTGGAGATATCATCCGTGGTTGTTATCGCGAATTACATCAAACGCTAGTAGTTCAAGACATAGTTCACTGTCTCTAGCAAGTAATTCCGGTAATATCTCACTAAGCAAAGGTTCAAGACCTCATGGACACCTCTTCCTAAAATGGTATTTCCTGCGCTTTTTATGTGATTTTCGTTTTGATGGTTTTGGTATTACTGGAACTTAGGATCTAAGGGTCACTAAGGGTTCACTAGTTCATGCTTTTTCACTTTGGTGAAAGGAACCTTTAGTCTCACTTGTGAGGAACTAAAGATGAAATATCTCTATACTATATGATTTTAGAAATCCATAGTATGATCCTGGGTGATCACACTGTTGTGTGAGGGAGATGACGTTGGAATGGCTAGTATGACTTCAACATGCACGATGCATCATGCATTCTGGTCTGTTCGGGTCGTGAGATTGGGTTGTTGATTTACCAAAATCTATCTGTGTTTTCGTGTTTTATTGAGTTTTCATTCATGTGGGGGATTGTTGGAAAACCATTAATAATAAAAGGATTTTTAAAGTTTTTAATAAAACTTATAATTTATTGTTTTCTTTTGTGAATGAAACTTATTAGTCCCACATTGTGGAGTTTCCAATTTTAGTAGTTTTAAGAGACTATATAAACCTTATAGTCCCACATCGGGGAGTTTTTCTTCTTAAGTTGTATTTGTCAATTATATAAACAAATTCACTACTTTTGTTAAATCTATGGGAAAGGGGTTGCTCTATATTTTAGAGGGACCCCTAAGGGAAAATATTTTATAGCGTTTCTTAAGCGTTCGTGATTTTCCTTAACGGTTTTTTCGGAGTTGCCAAGCTCAAGTTGAGCATCTACTACATATGCTAGTAGTAGGTGTATTAGGGTGTTTTATCCTGGAGATATCCGTCCTGTGAGGTCTATAGCATCACTCTTGAGTGTAGCCGGGCGCTAATGTCTTAGGGCAACGTGTTGAACACGTGACTCACTCTGTTTTTCCAAAGTTTTGCCTTGTTTCTGTTGCGGAGATTTGGGGAGCTCGTCTGTTTCATCAAATCGATCACTTCCACTATAAAGGAGCTAAGTATCAATAACTTTTGCTTATTTGATTTTTTTCCTTGTTTTTGATTAGTGCACCCAACAAGTAGTACTGGTGGAGTTTGGTACAGTCGGAGAGCGGAGATAAATGGCGCTGCAGTTGCATCTCATCACAGCGATCGTAGCTTCTATTTGATGAACGCGCGGTGGTTTGGGATTGTTGACAAGCTAAAACACGGTGGAAGGTGTGAGCGGAAAATGTGAGCGCTTCAGTGGGGTGTAACCAACCAGAAAGGAAAAGATGTTGTAAAAAATAAAGATGTCGAATGTCATGGGAATTGGACGGTTGGACTAGGCACGAGCCTCCGGGTGTGGTCGCCAAATGTTGAGGGGTGATTTTCGGTTTGAGGTTCTACCCGTCCTAGCCAACCAAATGACCTTACTTTTCCAAGAGTAGTAAGGGAGAGAGAGAGAGAGAGAGAGACATATAGAGAGGGAAAAAAGGAGCCCCTCAATTGTATTCCATGCCTCTTTATATAGACTTTTCAAAAGCCCATATTTTTATGATATCATGCCACATGTCCTAAAACTCCTTAATTACTACTAATGCCATTCTCTAATACAACCTCCTTCTTTCCTATTAATTCCTCCCTTGTCCTTTCCATCTTATGGATACTTTTTTAGTGGACTTGGGCTTTATTCCCCAATTCCCCATGTTTCATGTGGGGTTTGCCTCCCTTTTGGGGGCGCACTAGGCCGGCTAAGGGGGAATATTTTTCATGTATCAACAATTACGAATTGTCACATGAAGATCTTCACAATTCCGTGTCTATTATCACAAAACATTTTAAATTCAGGTATGCATGCTTGTATGGTTTACCTAAGTTAGTCTGAATTCCGTGAACTTTATAGGTTTTCGAACCCTTTCCATCGGAGTTCTGGAATGGAGGTAGGTTCGCAAACCCTCTAAATTTCTCGAATCGTAAAGGTTTGCAAACCCTTGTGCCCTGAATTCGTGAACTATCAGAGGCTTACAAACCTGTACAGTTCTAGTAGTAGCAGAAGTACACGAACTATTCTATATGACTATGTTCGTTTTTTTTTTTTTTACAACTTTCATAAACACTTTAAAACAAATTTATTCACAAAATGAATTTGTGCTTGTGGTTGATTGATTAGTCTTGAGTGTTATTGAACACCACTATGTGCTTGTAAGTTTAAAGGCTACTTAACTGCTTTGAACCATCATTGTGCACGGTTCCAGACCATAGTGCATATTAATATGTGTAATTTCAAGGTCAACTTCTCACATGCTTACATAAATTCCTAATAAGAATTTCATCTAAACCGAGAAAGTGTTTGCTTCTCAAGGAATCTTAGCTTGAATCCAAAGCTACCTAGAGCCTTGAAAATCTATAAATACAGAGACTCTTGCAACTGGATTTCATAATTCCCGACACTCTTGTGTCCTAGTTTCTAAGATAGAGTCGTCCTCTAAAACCTAGGTTTCCTGTGAAAAACATAATTATGTTACGACTTTTAAGATTTCACTTAGGGATTCATGAAGCCCGGTCAGATTATTACCTGATAATTCGTGAATCTGAATCTTGTTCTTATTGATCTTTAAGTTTTTCGTAATTTTGGATAAAAAAAAAGAGATAGATAGAAATCACAAAGTTCTCTTTGTCTCAGACTTTGTGATTCTTCAAGATAGATATCCAAACGCTTCTTTGACTTGTTTGGATTATTCTTGAGAGGTGGTTAGTAGGATTCTTAACAAACTGAGTATAAGTATTCCAAATTCATGATATTTACTGGACTTTGTCTACTGCAAACAGATTTCCAAACCTAGATTAAAACAAAGGGAAATCAAATAGGCTTGTCTGTTAGAGGCACATCGGTATCAAAAGTTTTCACTAAGGTTGAAGCAACTCTTAGGATATAATGGACGTCATCTAAGGAAATCAAGTACGCAGAACCTTGCGAGGCTCAAGGGACGTATGAAACACGATTACATATGAATTGCTTGGAAGGTTAATTCAGTTTCAATTACATTCTAGTTCGAAGTCTGATAGTAGGCTACTTCCTGTAGCGGTTTAACACAGTGTGGTGTTCAAAGTTGGACGAGGTTCCGGGGTTTTCTGTAGGTGCAATTTTTCTCATTAAAAAATTTTGGTGTCTTGTGTGTTTCCTTTTCCACATTATATTGTTTATATTTATAATAAGAATAACACAAGTAGTACATAATCAATATAGATAGTTTAAGTCCTTGTTATTTGAGATAAAAAACAAGATTTGATCTAGTTGAATTCATATCTTGAACGATTGATTGCAAGTTTTATACTTGTTAGAATTCAGATCCACTTAACTCGGATACGACTAGATTGATCTTGGATATTGATTTTTGAGATTGAAATGACGAGAGTACTAGGTACACCATAGTATTTTCGATATCCACTTATTCAAAGACACACCTTGTGTGATCTAATAAAGACATGAACTGTCAAGAATATGACAACCACAAGATGTACACTTGGTATATAGTATAAGTTCGAAACCGATCCAAACTATGGGATCAAACTAAGTGTTTGATTAACGTATAAGTGCGTTTACTTTGTTATAACTACAATAACAAATAATGCGGAAAATAAAGTAAAAGCACACACAATATATTTTTAACGAGGAAACCGCAAATTCAAGAAAACCTCGGGACCTAGTCCTGTTTTGAATACTCTCATAATTAAGCCGCTATACAAAGACTACAACCAACTTATTATAGTAGAGACCAAGTAAACTAACTCCAAGTTACTCAGTTCTTTCAGTATCCATGCGCCTACAACCAATCTGGTATACACACGCGAATCTTAAGATAGAGTCCACTATCTTAAGTCGCTCCACCTGCTGTGAATACTTCTATCACCCAAAACCTTTGAATCGTATTCCGAAACAGTAAGGGACTAATTTGATCCCAATAATCGAAAAATAAATAAAAATACTATCTAATTTCCCACAAATGGTACTACTAGAAGATTTTTGATCCCAAAGAATTCTTTAAACGAAGCACGCGTAAGAGATTTCACCTAATTAGGATACTCTCCTCTCCAGTGAGTATTACGAGAATACTACTAGTGGGATTCCTCACACTAAATGTGATGTTCTGCGTATTACGAGACGAGTTTGCAAAAATACAAACTTCACTATTTATAATGACCTAGTTACTTTGGACATCAAGGAGTTACCAAATCCGAAAATACAAAAGATATGCGATAAATGCCTATTTTCAGTTTTGTAAATATTCCAACAGCTGTCCAACTAATATACCAAAATCTCTCTTGGATGACAACTCAATATTAGATAGCATAAATATATTTTATTAATATAGCAACCAGAGATGTGCTTATCCACTAGGATATGAATGGCACATAAATTCCGAATATCAAAAAGATATTATGAAATATTTCGTTTTGGAATCTCACTATGAGTATCAATAAAAATACTTGAACATTAAGTAATAAGAGTTTAGCACATGTTCAAAATATTATGTTAACATTGTGAACTTTTCATAACCAAACCATAATTCTGATATCTATCCACAACCTAAGTTAATAGACGAAAACAGAAAAAGGTTTTATTGGTTAATCAAAGGATTGGTCCGGCTAGAGATCCTTATGAAGGGAATGGTCCTGCTAGAGATTCTTGGGACTGGGTACAAATTCTTGATTAAGGGAAGGTCCTAGGGATCGGTCCTAGTAAAGATCCTTGTTTAAGGGACCGGTCCCAAAATGGATCATTTGATTCCTTTCAACTTCGAAGAAAGTTTCACAAGTCTACTTCCTTAAACTCATGTAATTAAACATAATTTTCTAGGCATCAAATCAATCCAAAAGTTCAATACACTAACTAGTAACGAATTACAAAGATAATGTTATGTCGTACTTACGAAGTTCAAAGATTAATGTTTAATATAATATACCAAAGTTGTGTAAAACAACTAGTATATACTTCCTCGACACTTTGATCATAAAAGAATGATCAAGTCACTAATAATAGAGATATATAAATATACTTCTTATGTTATGTTTTCAATCCAAACGACTTGAAAGAAATGTAGATAGTAATGGAAACAAGTCAAGTCTGTATTACTAACTTCGATAGAAGGATGATGTGTTTATGGATGCCGATATGTCTTCAGGTTCTTCAGAGTAATACGAGATTGTCTCAAAGATTTATAATGTTCTAACTATAACTCTAACGAAGTTGACACTAGTAATTTAATCAAGCGGCTTTCGAGTTTTGGAGCCAAAATATGACAACCAAATTTGACATACCAATGCTTGGTGGGTTCATCCGACAAATGATGTACAGAGATCTTCCAAGAGCTCTTCTACACAATCAGGTACACGAACATTTGGTGTATACATATTTATTGTGGAAGAAAAAGGGATAAGCTCTATATACAATATTCTTCAAGGGTTTTTTTTTTTGACCTACATGTGATTGTATTAGGTTTTGTCCATATGGGTTGCCGAACGAAAAAATTGGCAGTGTACTTGGTACTCTCTCCTTTTCAACAAGGATATAGATGAAAAAAATACTTAAAAATTACCTTCTCTCCTTGTTTACTTAAAGTATCATTTTTTGACGAAAAGAAAAGTATTTTAACGTCAGTTTTTTTATTAGCTATTTTATGTTTAGTTGTCCAAAATGTTATATGTTTTTTAATTGGAAGAAAATCAATGGTAAATATTAAATTACCTTTTTTTTTTTTTACTTAAAGTATCATTTTGACGAAGAGAAAAGTATTTTAACGTCAGTTCTTCTATTAGCTATTTTATGCTTAGTTTTCTGAAACGTTATATGTTTTCTGATCGGAAAAACATTAATGACAAGTATTGGTTACCTTCTCACAAAGATGTCATGGGCAGAAATGATATAAATTGGAATCCTCCATTCAGTGAGGAACTCAAACTTAATACAATGGCTAAGGACTCGAACCAACCGTATCGGAAGGTAGATTATACTCGAACCCACATGAAAGCGGCGGTAAATAAAAAAACTGTTACCTATTACTTTACTATTACACAACAGTTTCTATATAGAATAGTTACCATAACTTAGGAACAATGACAATTTATAACTGTTACTGTACACCAATGTATGACAACATTTGTTCACAAGAACTATCATAATATACTTATTCAGTAACAGTTACAAAACTGTCATGGTTGTTTACTACTATTTGTGTGAGTTTTTTTTATAAAACTATTACTTATATCGCAAATATAACTCTTTTGTGACAGTTCGTTCGTCAACTGTCATGGTTGTGAATTATGAACTGTCACCAAAGCCCATATTTGTACTAGTGACGATTAATTTATGCAATCATGCAAGCTTGATATAGAGAATTGCACCTTTGACAAAGCAGTAGATAAGGAACAATCAAAGGCCCTATAAGCTTTAGAACTATAAATATGATAAGAATAAGCAACTGGAGGAGGCACCTGGAGAGAGATTGCAAGAATGTTGTTGCGGCCAATAATGGGTCCTTAACTAATATTTCCTGGACTACAAAAAGTACGATCCAAGATTATTATTTTTGAAATACCAAAATTGTTTTTTTCTTGTACTCTTCTCGAAATCTCTAAAGATGCTAAGTTGGAATCTCATTCTAAGGATTCTTACGGTGTAAAGACTTCTATAATTGGAAATGGAATTAACTTAATACACTGGCCAATGTGGTTGCTAATGACCTAGCCATATACGCTAGGAAAAACTTGTTTTCCTAGCTCCTACCTGTATTATAAGGATACTATAGGAGGACATAATTCACGTACGCTTAATTTCATTTATTGTGTTTATTTCATATCAGAAAAAAGAAAAAAAAAAACACTTTTATATCACACCGATCAATAACAACTTATAAGAGTAAATGCTATGGGTAGTTTCCAAATGTGCCCAACTCCTATCCTTTGAAGGAGGGAACCCACAATGAGGAGTGTTAGATTTGAACACTATATGGCATATCATTTGCTGACATCAGGGCTGTTTTACATGTTTGGGGTGCCCTAGGCGAACTTGAAATTTGGGGCTTTTTACGGTTCACCAAATCACAGAGAGAGTTAAAATTTTAGATTATAAGAAGATAGATTTTATACATTTAACGTAATAACTTGAATTAGTCTATGCGACCGTAGGCCGCAATTTTCAGCCATTTTGATTAGATTTTGGGTTATAAGCTGAAAATTTGACACAAAATACCCCCAAAGCTGGTTGGTGTTTTCAAAACTAAGATTTTAATAACGACTAAAACTGTTACAAATTATTAGGTAACGACTAAAACTGTTACAAACTATCTGTAATGCAAATAAATGTAACAAAATACTTTACTAACACTTATATATGTAACAGATTGGCTACTGTTAGAAAAAAATATATTTTGGGCCCCCAACAATTTGGGGCCCTAGGCGACCGCCTAGTCTGCCTATCCCCTCAGACGGCCCTGTGTGTCATGTATAAACTGTTTTTGAAATTTAATAATAGAAAACAAGTTAAACTTTATAATGGGATAGTCATCCATATCGCAAATATGAAAAGAAAAACTCTTAGCGCTTTCACACGAAAAAAAACTGTTACCAACCTTTCTCTTCTGATTTCTTCCTTTTCATGAGCGGCTAATCATCCGTTCATGGCTCTGACGGCAATCGATACATGTATTTCTAGGGTTGCTGCTAGGATTTGAGATTTGGGATCGATGTAATCGAAGTTTGTATTTTTAATTGAAGTTTTTTGAGGATTCACTGAAAAAGGGGGATTGGGTTTCTCAAAGAAATTTCGGCGGATTCAGAAAAAGAAGATTTGATTTTGATTCGTTTTATGCCCTAATCCTTCTCACCGACGGTTGCTTCTGATTTCTTCCTTCTTCATTCTTCAGTCATGTAATTCTCTGCATCGATTTGCAAGATTGGGATTTTTTAATTAGGGTTTGCAGAAGATTTGATTAAATTACTTGCTAATGAAGCCTTAATTTATTCCTTACTGACATCTGTGAGAATTGCTGGTAGAATTCATACATCTGGTAGATTTCTTTCCTCGTTTCCAAGTTTAATTCTAATTATCCTCTGATTCACGCTGGTTTCTTCATGATTTCTGTTCATATTTTTTAGTTCCACTACCTCTGTTTGATTATTCAATTAAACCCATACTCAGCCCTATAAATACTTTTGAAGATGAAGTTTTTTCACCCCAGTGCGGTGCTTCTATTATCAGAAAAGAACCTTATTTACCAAACTCAATACCTAGTTTTTCTTCAATACCTTGTAGCTACTCTGCTGTTTGTTTTGTATCACCATGTTTGCAGTCTGGCATGGTGATGTTTCCCAGATAACATCTCAATTACAACAACAATCCCTGAATATGAGTAATGAGAGGAAGTTCAACCTTAATGAAGTTATCCCAACTAGATTTCAAAACACTCACATGTTATGGACAAGGCATTTGCTGATTGGAATCTTTGGAACCCGAGAAAGAAAGCCGGTGGGATGTGGAAAATGCTTTGTTACATCAGTAGGAGATTCATGGGGGAATTCCTGTTAGGAAAGCTAGTGAGTGGGTCTATATTATAAGGTTCCAACATGATTATGAGATGCACAAAGTTTTAAGTTTAGCTACTAGAAGAGTATTTGGGGATCTTTTCAGCATCAAAAATTGGGAAATTACTAATAATCTAATGACTTGGTTCCCTACAGAGGAGATGTTCTTTATTACTGTCAAGAATCTAACACCAGCACAAGTCACAAGTGATTACCTTAAAAGACATGTAACTTGCATGAGAGAGATTCTAACCTTCTCTTATCTAGTAAGACATGCTAATAGAAGTCTTTCAATCACAGTGAGGGCCAACATAAGATTCATGCAAAGGATAAAGTTTAGTGTCAAAGCAGAAAATGAATTTGGTCTTGTTAATACTGTATTCTTTGAATTTCATAACTTTCCATTTAACTTCACGTGACTTTTGTGAATTGATTGGTCATAAGAACCGAGATTGCTTGCACTTTCATATGGCACAACAGCAAGCTGAAGTGCAACAAGCTCAGGCAGATGCAGCTCTAATTGCCTTGCAGCAGGAAGTTGTCAACCAACAAGAACAAATGCAACCAATGATGGTGTAGGATGATGGCATGGAGCTTTCAGAGGACAGTATGTCCATCTCCTCTTCTGAACAAGCTGTCTCTGAGGTAACATGCAATGACTATCTTAATCAGCTTGATAAAGAAAATGATAGTCCTACTGATTTATTGCATCAACCACATAACACTTTTACTGAAAATGCTACTGCTTCATGGTTTAATGTTCTTGAAAGATATAATATGGTTACTAATACTCAAAGGGATACTTATATGTGGAAGATTATGCAAAAAAGAGGTAGACCTGGTAACCCTTTTAACTTTGTTAATGGCCTGTGGGGTGAAGCTTCGGCATCTGAGCAGAATAACAGCTTGAACAGTACTGCATACTTAAGAAACTGGACATTGATGCAAAACTATTTTCACTGGGATAACCCATTACCAGCCCCTAAGAAACCGAGAACTGCTGAGTTAGATTTGAACTTATCTCTGAGTATTGGTAGTCAGACAGAAACAAGGGAGATTGAGGTTATTGAGCCAGAAAGGTCTTTCGTGGAATACCCTCATCAATGGTTTAAGGGTGAATCCTCATCAAACACTGTTGCAGGTCCAAGTGAAATTCAACAGGGTGATAAGTCTGAAGAAAAATCCAAGTGAATCCAAATCTAAATGAAAGCAACAAACCTGATTCTCAGTTGTATCCATGTACAAAAGCCATCGTGAGGCTATAAGCTCTTAATTCTGTTTTTTGCTTGTTTCTTGTAATTGGCTGTACTATTTCTTTGCTTTCAGTAGTTTAGCTTTAGTTTTACTTCATGTTTTTTAAATTTCAGTAGTTGTAGTCTTGTAACCTTTTGGTAGTAGCTACTATTAGTTGTATCTCAGCTGTTTAATTCTGTTTCTAAATTTCTTGCACCTTAGTTGTAGTTTCTTTTAATTTCTGTCCAGTTTAGTGTACTGTGCTCTTTAACAATGTTATTCTTCCTGTTTTCCTTTTTGCTCATTTTAATCTGGAAGCACTGTTATTCCTTGTTGTGTCTATTTTTCCCTTCCTAATTACTTCCTTCTCCTTTCCCGGCCACTCTTATTTTAGGTTTTTTTATCTCTTTTTGAATAATTTCCCCTTTCTGTTAGTTGAACTAGGTTGTCGCCCGTGCGTTGCACGGGGTTAAATTAGTTGTCCCAATTTTTTTAATAATTTCGGAAATTTGGCCAAGAATCCCACTTCAGATAATTTCATATGGTTTATCTTCAACTTGATTTCGTATATTCGTAAGCCATGTCCAGGAACATTTGAAACAAAATTAGATAATCATCATCGAGCAAATGAGCACCACACAAATTAAAACTATGTCTCAGTCTAAATGCGACAATAGATAATTAGATGGAACTCCCAGATTATTTACTATCCGCCCGGACAATCTCTGTAAAACCTAAGATTTTGATAAACAACTGAACACCATTAAAAAAAAACAACTCAATATTGTACGTGGTAGTAAGTACCTGTTTCCAGAAGTAACGTGCTATATACCAGCTATCCATCTTAGTTACCCTCACTCCATCTCGGTTGCTATTCATCTTAGTCACTCGCTTGTCATGAGCCCGACATTTCCCTGTTAATCAATTTACCTGGATAATACCGCAATCTCCAACACCACCAAGAAGAGTTTGATAATGAATACAAATTAAAATCAACATAAGAATACAACCAAGAGAAAAGGTACAAAACCGACTTGTAAATTCTAAGATGAATCTATATCAACCAAAATTCACAAAATATCCGAATTTTGTTGGTAGGAGAAATACATGCTAATCAGTAAATAAAATAAAACCAAAAGCCCAAAGGTTATGTTGCTAGGATAAATACATGCTAACCGTGAAACTTGCGTCACTATATGTTAGGGTACCCGCATGCATTACATAAAGGATGAACAATTGTTGGACATGATGTATATAGTAGAGAAGGAATATGATTGTTTATTATCAACGGACTCGGAGTTTCTAAAAAAATGAACATGGACTTAATATATACGTTCATTGTACTATTATTAACTCCAACATTATAATTTCTCAATCATATAACGAAGGGAGCTTACAGGTTCCTTTTTCCTCAAAAACTCCTAATTAAGGATAACAATATTTTTCTTCTATTTATTAATCGAGTCAAAAGTCTACACTATAAAAAAAGAAGTGATCAAAATCAAACACGGAAATATAAGGGTTGTTATAGAAATAATTAAGACAAACCCTTGTTGTCTTATTATCACTTATCGATGCTAGCTCGTGTTGTTTCTGCAAAGCAAAGATGCATAAACATACATGGTACCTACTCGGATAGGTCAATGGAGGTCTGATAGAAGTCCAACCTGTTATATCCCATGCGACTGCTACTCTTGAACATGTATATTGGCACATCAACAGGATTCCACTCCTTCAGTCCATGAATATTCTTGAGTTGTGTATCATACTCCGTAAAGTGTGGGTCTGTATCAAATACTGTAAACATTAGAGATCTGGTTGGCTTCTTAAAGATTCACGAGTTTACTGGTCATAGCAAATTTTCCTTTTGAACTCATTAAAGGAATTCACTAATCAATAATCTATTCACATTTTTATTCACTAATCAACAGTCCACATATACCGTCTTTGCGGTATGTATCCTGGCAAATTGATAAGAACGAAGAGACAACCAACACAATATTTGAAAAGAATCAGGCCATTTGGTTTACTTACTGATATTATTAAGAGTTGAGACTCCAAGCAGTTGATTCACCAATTCAATTGCCACATAAATATGTTCAAGAACCCAAAAAACATTTACTGCATTTCTTGAATATGACTTACAAATACTATATGCGCGTCTAATTAAGGTATGGGGATTTTGTATATACCTTTTAACAAAGATCAATTTTGAAGCATAGCTTAATTGACTTGGATATAACTTTATCAATACACCTCTTATTTTTGTTTTTACGCTAAACAATATACTCCTCCGTTTCAAAATAATAGGTACACACAAACTTGCCTATTATTTTGAAACGGAAGTAGTAAGTAGTAATCCAAAAGACAGTACATATGCAGAAAATTCAATCCAATAAAATCCTAAATAGCATGAAGTTATGCAAACAAAGAACTAAACTGAAATCAATTTTGATATGTGACTTACCTCTCACTAACTTGATCAATTGTCATCTTCACCAAATGATCATATGAAAGACAACACCTTAACCACTCCAAAAGCAAATACCGAATAGAAATACACTCTTCAAAAATATGTCACTGGAATCTACTCACCGACTTGTAATGCTTCTCAATCTGGTCCAAATTAATTAAAGGCATCCCAACTTGCAACAGCTTATGGCTTTTGCAGTGCATATAGTATTGGAGGTATCTGTAGACAATTTTCATATCAGGCAAGAGATGAAAATACAACAAACTTAATAATCTCAAAGTAAATTGACATCCAACAACAAACTTAATAATCAAATAAAATTCACGAAGAGGTATACCTTATATATCAAAACTTAGTAATCTCAAAGCAAATTGACAACCAAAATAAAATTAAATTGACGAAGAGAGTTACCTTGAGACCTTTGGATCCTCAAATTATATATACAATGGGTGACAAAAATGAGATAGGTCAGTAGATGAACATCGGGATAATGGAAGAGAAATAACATAATGGAAAATAAAGTTAGGGTTTTGTAGTAATGGAATACAGAGTTAGGGCTTCTGTGGACTAACTTGCTAACGTTTATGCAAGTTTCCAGGCTTTCCCCTTGAAATCACTTCCCATAATCACTTCTCGTAATCACAGATCACAAAAGTTAGCACCAACAGAAGAACTTATCGAACAAAAAAAAATCAAAGCATATGAGAAAACGTGCTCAAGTTATGAACCTACCATACCATTTCATAAAACTCCGATCAAGTAACTACAAATCCAAAAGAACACGTAATATATGATCAACCGGTTAGATTTATAAGCAAAGCGAGAAAAGTTATCCTAGTTTGGATCTATAAACAACCTTGGCTGATAAATGATAGTGGCGTTGGGAGTTGGCGTTTGTCTCTGATTCTCTTTGTACGCAAATAGCAATTATGAGAAGCTTCATCTGTTGTCAGCGATGGCGTTGGAGCGGAGTTGTATATCTCGGCGTTTTTTTTTACCATTTTCTTTAGAGTTTTAGTAGGGTTTACCACGTTATTTTTAGTAGGGTTTACCACATCATAGGGATTTAGTATTTATCATAGATTTGGTATTAGGAGGGAAGAGCGGAGCGAAGGGAGGAGTGATAGGGTATGTTTTGTATTACCGTAGATTGGTAACACTCGATTTCTATTGGTAGGGGGCCATGAGCTCTAGAATTCAAGCTTTTGGCCTAACTTTCAATGTGAAGCCAGCAATTTCTACTCAAATTATATATACAATAGGTGCAAAATTTCCCCTTGAGTATTTGGGTTTGTTAAGTTTGAAATTCGGTTAAGTCAAGTTTCTAGCAATTTCATTTCTCGTGATCTTGTTTCTTTAGATTGGTGTACTCCTTTTACAGAATTTCCCCCTCCTTTTACTTGACTTGTGCATTTTGTTCTTATGCCTTTGTGGAGCTTAGGGTGGTTTCTTTTTTCCTTTTACAATTCTAATATCTTTTTTTTAGATCTTCTTAATTTCTATAAATTTAGTTATAAAGCTCTTGTCGTGGAATGTCCAAGGTATTGGGGACACCAATCACCAAGGACCATTAAACCACCTTTGCCGGATGCATAAGCCGATATACTTTTAAAAAAATCTTGTTTTCATGATTGGTTCATCGTTCAAATCGGTTGGAATCGCAAAGGGTTTAGCAATAGCCTAGCATAATAACATAGACTTAAGATTAGTCTGCTAATTTAAATGTTTGTCACTTTGAGGCAAATATCAATGAAAAAGAAATAGAGATTACTTATGTTTATGGTACACAGTTGATGCTTTGATGGAAAAATTGTGAATGGTCACATATTGCGGACTTGGCCAAACAGATCCAAAAACCATGGTTCCTAATTGGAGACTTGAACATCATTTTTGACAAGACTGAAAAACAGGGTTGAAACAATTTCAGCTCCAGCAGTAAAGCTTTTGTTACACAAGTTATTGATTCTCTCGGGCCTTTTTAAGATGCGGATTTGAGGGAGCTTCATTTACGTGGTCAAACAACGAAAAAGGAGAAGCCAATATCTCGAAAGGATTGATAGAGCGTTAGTTTCTTACCAATGGATACAGAACTTCCAGGATACAAAGGTAAGCCATCTAACCAGAGTAGGATCCGACCACACCCCTCTACTATTTGATACAAACCCAGAAATAAAAAATCTACAAAAACCCTTTGATGCATTAGATCCTGGTTATCTCATCCCACTTTATCCACAATTGTGGCGCTTCTTGGAAACTTCATTCCTCGAATTCGGCATATAGGAAGCTATCAAGAAACCTAAAAGCGCTATCATTTGACCTGGATCATTGGAACTCAGATGTCGTCGGTAATATTCACAAAAACGTAAAGAAACTAAATAAAAAAAAATAGAAAGTATCCACAAATAAGGAAACTTCTCATCCAACATAGATATCATTAGAAACCTTCAAGTCAACTTGGAAAATGGTATGAAATCGAAATGATTATTACCACCAACTCTCTAGAGATAATTTTTTTAAAGAATATGATCAGAACACAGAATACTTCCATGCATCGGTCACAAGTAGGAAGAAAATAAACGCAATTCACACCCTTCACGATCCTTCAGGCCTTTGGTTCTCATATCGTGATCAAATCAGTTCTCTCCTTATCAACAATTTCACCCAAATTGCTTCTACACAATTATCTAACTACAATATTGATCTATCGAACATAATCAAGTCGTGTATATCGGATTCGAGAACTTGTCTCTAATTCAAATCCCATCTAAAGAAGAGATTTGGTCCACTCTTTCCAATATGAACCCTTGGGAAGCTCCGGGCCCGGACGGGTTCCAACCGGCTTTTTTCAAGGCTAATTAGGAAATCATGGGTCCGGATATTATTCATTCTATTCAAGATTTTTTTAAGATGGGGGAGATGGTGCAAGAATTTAATCACTCATATGTTACTCTTATTCCAAAAATTTCTACCCCACAAACTCATGGACTTTAGACCAATCAATCTCTAGACAACCAACTAAAACCTATTCTAAATAGAATTATCTCTCCCAATCAATCACCTTTCTTCCGGGAAGACAAATTACCGACAACATAATAATCTCCCATAAACTTCTTCACTCGATAAAAACTTCCAAAGTTAAAAAGTTTTTTAGCTTTAAAAATAGATCTTTCTAAAGCATTTGATAGGGTGGAGTGTCTCTGCTTCATCAAGAAAGCCCTATCTTCATTGGGCTTTTGTGACACACTGGTGAACCTCATTTTACAATGTATTTCCACCACATCTTTTTCCATCCTTCTAAATGGATCCCCATGACCAATTTTCTCCACTTTTAGAGGAATTAGACAGGGTGACCCCCTATCCCCCTACCTCTTTCTTATATGCATGGAGATTCTTTCAAGACTCCTTGAAAAAAAAACAGAGGATAAAAAGTCTAGGGGATAAAAAAAAAAAATGCCCCAACAATATCACACCTTTTTTTCAGCAGATGATTGTTTCTTACTCACTAAAGCACTGGGGAGAAGCAAAAAAATTACGGATATCTTATCTACTTTTGGAGAAATAACGGGGAAAATGGTAAACCTCCAAAATGTGGAATCCATTTTAGTCCAAAGATACATCTAAGACATGGGAAAATCATATCAAAGATTCTAAAGGTTCCCTTGATGACTAAGAAGGATAGATTTCATGGTACACCTCTTATCTTTGATAAAAACAGGAAGGAAAATTTTAAACCCCTTCTTCAAAGATACTATACGACTCTCCTAGGTTGGAAAACAATTTTTTTTATCTCAAGCGGGTATGACAGTCCTAATTCAATCCATACTACAAGCTTATCCAACCTACCAAATGGAAGTTCTAGCTCTTTCAAAAGAAACTCTAGATCAATTAGATAAAATACATAGATTTTTGGTGGAATAAAGATCATGAGATAAAAAGAAAAGGAGGTTATATAAAAGCGTGGACTAGCATGTGCAAGCCAAAGTAGCAAGGGGGTTTAGGTATCAAAAATCCTCATAAGTTCAACATAGCTCTATTAACGAAATTGGCTAGTAGGCTAATGACAGAAAAAGATCAATTATGGGTGAAACTTCTCGAAACAAAATACTTTCATAACTCTAATCCCTTAGAACCTACAAGAAAATATAAACTCTCCTGGATTTGGACAAGTATACAAAAAGGCCTAAGTATTATTAAGGATAATTTTGTTTGGCAAGTAAAAAATGGAGCTAACACATAGATATGGGAAGACAATTGGATTCCTAATTCAGATAAGCCCCAAAGGCCGAGAGATAAAGAAGATCCCTTACCTAAAAGGTCCAAGAGCTAATGAATTGAAGGAGTTCGGGATAATGAGAAATTAGAGGATCTTTTCATTCCGGAAATAAAATAAAAAATTCTAGCTATTTCCCAAATAAGGAAGAAACAAATAAAAATAGATGGAAACATCATCAATCGGAGCTTTCTCGTAAAAACATATATAATTTCTTAATTAAACAAAATCTAGAAAATGAGAATAACAATGATTTCGCTTGGAAAAAGCTTTGGAAATTGCAAGTAATTCCACTAATTAAACTGTTTGTTTGGAAACTATATTAGAAGGTTCTTCCTATGACAAGTAGACTTGCAGCTCATAACCCGAAGATATCCCCAGAGTGCTCAATGTACAATTTGCAAGTCACGGAAACAGAACATCACCTTTTCATAAGTTGTCCTTTTGCTAGATCCATATGGTTTGGTTATTCGCTAGACACAGTTAACACCATGATACCAACGGATTCGACCACATCCTGGATAGAAAAATGGATTACAGATGCAATTTTTGTGCAATTTTGTGAAAAAATTGCTACTATCTTATGGTTCATTTGGAAATATAGATGCGAAGTGGTTTTTGGAAATATCATCACAAATCCAACAATATTAGTCGATCAAATTAAGAAATTCTTTATCTCTTCGAATATGAAGGATAAAATGCAAACCCATTGCATTCGTGAAAGTGAAGAGCATTAAACCCTCTTGGTCCAATTTAAAGAAGGATTGAATAATATTTGTAGATGCTTCTTATAAAAAAGAGATCTTATCAATGGGATATGCTTTCATTCTATACTCAATAGATAAAGAAGCTTTCATGCACCTTACTGTGTGTTTGGAATGGGCTTCTTCAGCTTTACATGCAGAAGTGAAAGCCCTGCCAAAGGCGGTTAAATGGTTAGAAGAAAATATATTGTCTAGCGTAACTATTGTTACAGACTGTAAAGTTCTATCGGATTCTATCAACAACAAAGACAAAGGTACTTCTTGGCTAGCATAGAAAACGATCGAAGAAACCATTACTATTTTAGGTAATCTTCCTCAATCTCAAGATAGATATAGAGACCACAATGTTGCGGAGGATTCGGTTGCAAAAGAAGCGAGGATCGGGAAAATTCAACATAGGTATATGCATATACATCAACGAGTTCAAAAAGAAAGCATTACTTCTAATATTTTTGATAAAAATGAAATTGTAAACTTATTGTACTATGTTGCTTAATTAATATTCCATGCGTTTCTTAAAAGAGATATTTCACTTTTTCAATTTCGCTTTTTTTTAGGCTAAAATGAAAAAGTGAAAATATATCTTTTAAGAAACAGAGGTAATATATTACGGTTTCACCTATTTGCCACTCTCATCAAAATTTTTGAAGTAATTCTACTCTTGAATTCCAATTTTTCCTATTTACCACCTAAGAAGTCAAATTAAATCTGACTATAACTATCACCATTAACCCATTATAAAAATTATTAACCCTAAATCAGAATTTTGACTCCTAATTGTTTGCCTTGCATCATGACCAAATAATTCATATTACTGATGCTAATTGAAAACCCAACACAAATTTCATGAAGACAAGTATGCCACGCCACGGTATTCAAACTTTCCAAAAGTTCATGAAACTTGAAAATGATTTGTTGATTTTTCTCTCGTCTTCTTCATGATCCAGTTTCATTTAAATTAAACCATTTTTTCTTCGCCAAGTAATTAAAACCTAGATGTGTCATTCTTCTTTCGGCAAATTCGGTGCCGGTAAAATTAACTACATATGAGTTAATCGAATCCGTTCTAAAAACAAAGTTCTTAAGAAACAACCACACATGATGATCAGTCATGTACAGTATCCGACCTTTAACAAATCTATCGAACTCTAGCCTATTGTCATGTTAAAATCTCTAAACTAACATAGTAAATCTAATCGGTATATTTTTTTTCCTCTAATAAACTTGTGTATCTCTTTCAACTGGTTTTGGTGGAAGAGACGGAGTAGAAGAAAAACGGGAGAGATGGAACAGAAGAAGGTGTCGGTGAAGATTGATCCGTAATTTGGATTTTTCTAAAATTAAGTGTTCCATTTTTTGGTGTAAATAAAAAGTCAAAAGAGTGGTATTTAGGATATGAGAAAAAATATATGGGTGGCAATTAGGATAAGTGGGGGTGGCAATTAATGAGAGTGGCAACTAGGAAAAATAGGGGTGGAAAATAGGTGAAACCTATATTACTAACCTCTTCAAAAGAAAAAAAAAAAAAAACGTCTCACAACATGTGCGGAGAATATTTTTTCCCCAAACGGCTAGTTTTTTGAAGGAATGAGGGGCATTGGAAAGCCCCTAAGAAAAATTTATTAGACTACCTCATTCAAATTGAGGTTTGGAGAATTACATAAGAGAGGTGGTAGATAGACACACACTCTTGTTTCATCATTATACATTGCATATTGACATAACAAATGTACAATGTGATTTACACTTTTAAAAACCAAATATCATGAAAGAGACTAATAGTATTCTGAATCCTACAAGTGAAAAATATGATGCTCCAAGAATGGGCTTGTTGACAGTTGATTGCAGCCCTCAATTATCACATCAGTAAGATTAACATTTTCTTCAATTCCAAATCACATACCTTTGTCTCATGACTCTCATCCATCGGAGAAGAAGTTGTATCAAAATCGTCTTGAACCCGAAAAAGTCTTATTGAATGATCCTAAAAGAACTTCCACACGGGGAACGAGAATAAGATTTCGACCAACATAAAATACCTTCTCTCTGTTCTTCTTTCGAGAGATTGTTGAGATATTATTTGAAGAAAAAGTCTGTAGTAACAAATCCGCATATCTTTTGTTTTTAATAAAAATTGCTTTGAAATCGAAAGCGTAATTTTAATCTATGTCTAGTAGCCGGGCGGACGTATAATTCGGCGCTCAATGGGGCCAACTTTAAATCTACGTCACGATATGGGCGGAGTTTTAATTTACATTTGTTACTTTGACTAAGCGTAAAGTTGCGATTGCATGACAGGCACAGATAGAATCACCGCCTAATGTGACGATTTCAAATCTACTAGTTATTACCGTGAGTCATTGAACATGTGGTTAATGGGGCGAACATTTAAGTTGCGCCTGATGGGGCGAACTTTAAAATTGCGCCCGTCTGGAGCGAGCTTTTAAGTTGCGCCTGTCCATCGAACGGATTTTTAAGTTACGCCACATTTCAAATGTAGATACCATTTGCGCGCGATACCAGAAGTACTTTAAATTTCCGCTCGACTATAATCAGTTTTACTCCGCCCTATCGACCAAATTTACTCCGAACACATTCTCTCACCAACCAAATATGGTTATACTCTTGTCAACTGCGATTCAATTTTCGACCAAATATAGTTATACTCCGCCTTTTACTCGTCCATTGTGGACGCTCTAATAGGACCAAATTTGATAAACTTTAGGGTGAAGGAGTGGAGACTACCTATAGCCCTTGCTCTAACCCCCAAAAAAAAAAAAAAAAAAAAAACCGCGGTAACAGCCGTTTGGTTGAATCTCTTCTGTTTGGACTACATATAAAACTTAAAATCTAAGTGCGGGTCCAGAAAATAGAAGTGACGTTACTCTCAAACTAGCCACAGTTTACTCTTTTTTGCCAACAAAAGTAATAAGATGAAAAACCAACTTAACTTGTATTTCAATCCCTTCAATCAATCCAAACAACAAAAGAAACTTCTCGTCGAGACTTCCACAATTTATTTGAAATATTTTCAGAACACGCTCTGTCAATTTGCAGTTATAGTTCCTATAGAAATATAAAGGAGGGCCACATATTACAATAAGAAGACGGGAATAACACTCTGAGGCTCATATATAAAGACAAACAACCTGAAGAAAAAGAAGCATATCGCCCTACCGCCTGTCTCCAGCCACTGATTCAGAAGAAAAGAGGTACTTGACTCGTGAAAGAACCGAATCATGTTGTGGATCATATGGATGGTCCTTGGAAGGAATTTCAAGAATTGCGGGGACCGGCTTGTTGTAGCTGTCTACTAGAAACCTTATCATGTTTGCCACCTGATATGAGAAATGCATATAGAAACTAATTAGGTTTCCATTAGAAACAAGTATACAAAATTTCCAACTATTCAATATACCAATTAACCACTGTCAGGCAAGGAAAATAAAATTAATCAGAAAGCAGTAACTAGTCGTTTAGGATGCGATTCAAAGGTTTCATCCTATACTTTTTAGGTTTTACCAAAAATAGCTCCATCCATGGTGCCGAATCCTGAAACTACATACCCCCCAGTGCTACTCTTGAGATTCCCCTAAAGATCAATACAAAGATCTAATCTGTGCTACTCATGAGATCCTTCAAAATCAATACAAAGATTCAATTTATTAGTATTACTTCCTACTTAACCCACTCAACTTTATCTCTCCCTTTTCCACGTCTTCTCTTTGTATAATCGTTGTTAATAAGACAAATGGCCACTAGTAGTTTTGCTCTTACTTTCTTGTACATCAACCTAAGTAACATCCGATCCATTCTTAAGTCTTCAACAATGTCGCAACAGTGGTTCATTTTTGTAATCTTATGGTTTTATTACCCTGATGTACCATATTTCTAATCTTTCCACACATACATTGTCAGGATAACAATACCAAAGAAATCCCTTGGAAAGGAGTCCCTTTAAAGATTAACAAAAGTTGGTAAAAATTATCAAAAACAAACAAACAAACAAAAAAAAAACATAAAAAGAGAAAATACGTGCCAGGAGAAAAGCAGGAATCATTGGGACTAGATAGTAATTATAGTTTAACAGTTAACAACTATATGCTTGCCAGCAGTATGCTATCAATTTAACAACTTACATACTGACTAATCAAGACGATGGCAATATCCTCCCTTGAGATAAAATCTTTGAATGCATCTTCAATTGCTTTTACAGTTGTTTCTGAAACAAAACAAAAAGCATTTTTACTAAAAATGCAACAAATAATCTAAAAGAACGAAGGAAGAGGTTGAAATGATAATCAATGTAGTTTGTTCCATCAGCTGAGAGAGTGCAGGTATGAAAAAGCAAACGCACGTATTTCCTTAACGTTTCATTGTCAAGTGTATACAGTTCCCAAGTGTGTGTCAGTTTATGCCTAAGCATGTACTGCTAAATCAAAGTTCAATTTTAATTTAGAATATGAAGTAGCACGCATGTGATTTCGTGCAGGTTCTAGCAGAACATATCATAAATCATAATATTCACAGCCAAAGATGATCATACTCGAGTCAACAATCAAGTAGTTTGTCTTCCTACGCAAATCAACGTTGCCCACTCCAGCCAGCAGAAATCCAGTTATAGTGTCCTACATAAAGAAAAATCATGTATTAGAAGGCACTAGAAACTATATGTGATCCTCAATACCAAACTTGACTCGAAATATGTCCCTTTAACTTTGTGATGTTACAGAAAGGAAAACCATTGCAATTCAGAATACAATCTTTAAAGAACAAAGATACTACTACTAGATCAACAAAAGCAAATAAACTAACAGATAGGGAACCAATTAATAAATAAGAGTCTAGAACTCCAATTTTAACTCTATATTTTTCTTTTCTTTTGATACGGCACAGCTGGACCTAACTCCACTGTTGAGATTCAGCCAGCTGGACCAGCCCCACTGCTGATCCAACCGCCATCTCTAACAACAAAGTCCAACCTCAGCTTTAACCACAAAGGAGACGGAAAATGGGGGATCCAACCCTCCCAAATATGAATTGACCTTTATGAAATTTAAATGTACACGGAGCATATATTAAGCAACTTATATACACATACCTCATCAGCAATCATAGCAATGAGTGCTGAGTTATTAGACGCAGTTCCCCTATTTGCCATCTAAAGACAGACAATAAATTTCTGATGTAAGCGGGAGAATAACACTTGTTAGAGCATATGGGCACAGTATAAACTAAATGAAAGCAGGTTTAATTTTCAATGTAAGTACAACATAGACATGTAAGCATCAAAGAAGACACATGGATGAGGATAAAAACACTGGCAAAATCACCATCAAGACTTTCAAATGACTGCACTACTAAATTACCCACCACACCCATCTACCATGTATTTTTATTCATTGTACTCATAGGTTTATTTAAATAGTGATGGTCTAATATCTCTACCCTTTTCACGAGGCTCTCAGATAAGGTGTTTAAGCCATTTTCGCCAATGTTTGAAGTTGTCCTTAACCATTGTCGTGGCTTTCATAATAAATGGATAACTAAAACCAGTGATATGGACTGTTATAACGGCCGTTACATCGGTTATTTTGGTCCGTAATAATGCTATTACCAATTTTGTTTGAAGGAACTAAACAAGAAACACAACCAAATATTTCAGGTGACGTTTATAACAGCCGTTATTACTGACGTGGAACGGAATAATTGTTACACTGCAATAACTGTAATGTGATGTGGTCGTTCCCATTATAACAGCAGTTCGTCAAACATTGATTCTGGCCACTGCCAGTTAACTAGGAGTAATGTCAAGGTGATTCTATGACATCTTGATTTCAAATCCTAGCACAAACTTTTTTATGAACTAAATCTTCCTTCTTGAGATCAGATTTACTTGGTGAAAATGTGGTGGCATTACCAGATACATGGGATCCCAGCAGCAGTTATTAACTAATGAAAATACATCAGCAGGTTTCTTTTCCCATCTCTTTACTTCCTTTTCTGACCTTCTTTTGCAGGTAACCATCTCTAAAACGCTGGAAACAAAATTTTCTGTTACCTTATCTCCACGTATCACTTCATCTAGGAGGTGGTAACCCTCAGATCTTTATCCAACCAAATCCAAAAATGATTCAAGCCACTCATTACTTCAACTTCTCAAGAAATTCTTCCTAGTAACATAAAAGCCACTCAGAGCTAGCCTTAATGGCAAGATCCTGACCAATGGAATATACATTATTCATATCCCAGTCAAAACTATTCTGGAAACACTTCAACATCAAAAGAAATATATACAGTCTCTAAACTAACAATGGACAGCCCATAATGGATACATTGATTAAGCCCAGTTTTGTAGATTGGTGCACCAACTAAAACAACTCCCAACCAAAAGGAAAAAAGAACTAACTCTGAGATGACCAATTGCACCCATCTACATGTTCCCTTTTACTTTTTGTAGTGCATTTTTATATATATATATATATTTTTTTTTTGCTTAATCATCACTTTATTATTTAGAAAATAACCTAATTTACCATCAAAAGACTAACAAAAGAAAACTCGCTCAGATGAGCATAGCACTAAAATCAAACAATTGACATCAAGGCTGACTCAAAACTAATACCAAACACAATTTTAAGAAAAATTCAACAGCCAGAAAGAAGCTCACCCTGGAGCTAGAAACCAACATCTACAACTGACTTCAAACATTGGCATGAAAACCTAATAGTAACAATGGACAGTAACCACAAACAGTAACAAACCAGAAATCTCAAAGGTTTCCCTTATCCTAGAGTTCAATTAAGTGTAATTCCTCGACAGTACCTGCAGTAGATGGACTGACTTGCCTATGATAGAATCAGACTTATTGCAATTCTTCAGATCCTCCTTCCCTTCTTTCTGAGACAAAGAAGTAGTTTGAGGAACAATCTTGATCAAATCTGTGGTTATCTTACCATCAATACTCTCTACTATAGTTACCACAGTTCCAGAGGCAGGAACGATCGTACAGCAGCTAAAAGACTACCCATATCCATATTAGCATTAGAAGATGCCCCATCAGCTTCTTCACATTCACTATAATCAGACTCTGATCAATTGTCAAAGTTATTATGGTTGAAATCATATAAGAAACATTACCTCCAACACCCCTTCAATAATATCCTTACACATATTAGAAATCTTCTTCTTTTTCTTTTTGTAAACATTCACCACCACCACAACAACAACAACAACAAAGCCTTTAGTCCCAAACAAGTCGGGGTAGGCTAGAAATGAAACCCATGTCGAAGTTACCAAAATCCAAAGTAGAAAATCATCAACTTATATACAGACACCGGATGCCCTACAATCTTACAATGACTTAAAATTAAGGAGCTTCTGGGATTCAGATTGTTGATAAAAAAAACACCCAATTCAGTTTGAACCCACACTCTATTAAGAACAGTACGATGCAAAATCAACTTCTACCAATACACTCGCACAGTACCCAACATTTCTATCCAAAGAAGTTTCATCTACTTGAACAGGTCTACCAACAGCTTTTCCGGTGAACAAAATCTCTTTCTCCTTCCAATATTTCTAACCTTAAACCTGGTAAATTCACCCAAACGAAGGCAAAAGAACTTTTTATGATTCTCAGGTTTGAAATTTGGTGGCCATTCTCTAATCTTAAGATACTGAGATTCAACCTTCCAAGGACCCTCACTCCGGATTAGATTTAATGACAGAACAACATGAATTAGAGGTCTAATCTCTGTAAGAACTAGTGAATTCCGATGATGATCCCTGAATTAATGAGAAAAGAGAGAAGAACTCAAGAACCCCAACAATTTTAACGAAAACCCAAATTGCCGAAAAATGGCCTCCTCGCCACTTAGTATATAGTATATACATACTGTATAGGACTAAAAACCAAACCTACCTATAGTAGATCAGGGTTATTCACGGAATTGTGTGCGTTCCTATCAAGTATATTAAGCCTTTGTTAAAACCAACATTTCAATCCTATATCACGTAAACTCCAACAAATTGTGGAAACTTCACTACAATGCCTATGACACCATAAATCAACAGTGATTTGACATTAAGCCTTGCAATCACTATAGTAGGAAACAAATATTATGATCACTTAATCACTTCAAAATTCAAATCAACAGCACATGAAATCAAAAATTAAGCATCTATGTAATAGTCGATTCAAGAGACCAAACACCATCAGAAATAAGAAAACTAGATCCAATTACAGTTAAATAATTACTATAAATATCAACTAAAATTCTACTAAGAATAAAGAAAATTATGAAATTCTAGCTACAACACATGAGAAACACTAACATGTTGGTCAAAGAACTGATTTAGCTCATAATTTGCTCTTACTAAAGAGAATTACTAACCCTAATTTCTCCGAACTCCAAGATACTCAATTATACAACGTAAAAGCCTAATTAACATAGTGGAAAAGAAATCAAACCTCTTTTGCTGGTTCTTTCTTCTTCGTGGGATATAGAGACAAAACGAAAAAGAGATCCTGGTGTGTTACCACGAGCAGAGATCGAAGATGTGGTGTTGAAAATCAGAAAACCCAATTGTCAGTTATATCCCTACAGTTGCAAGTTTGCAACGAATTATCGATTTGAATTTTGTGTATCTGCCTGGACCGTTAGATTTATCTGGTTCTATCAACAGTCTAAACACATGAGTAGTCTGATAGTTCTCGTACTCCTCCAACTGCGGTTAGTGCAGTAGTCTATGAGCCACCGTTTTATGACATCAAAAAAAAAAAAAACACTTAAACATCGTATTTAGAAAAATTAAGCAGCACATATAATGTTCTCCCCATTTTGATCAAAACCAAAGATCAAAGACCAATAAAAATGACCAAATTTGAGTTTAACACTAACAAAATGGTATCACGTATATAGAAATGATGTTACACTAGGATGGAAGAGGATAACATGCACCTTTGGTCATGATCACATATAATGTTCTCCCCATTTTGGGATCACATATAATGTCCGCCCAGAGCATTTGGTCCAAAGGGATCACATATAATGTCCGCCCATACAAGGATCACTTTATACGTCATATCTGCTTCGCCCCATCACAGGATCACTTTATATGTTCGCCCCATCACGCTTTATATGTTCGACTATATTTGGTTTTGGTCTTGGTCCCAGACCAAATATAGTCCGGAATTTAGTCTTGGTCCCATTTTAATCGATAGTCCTGTCACCATTGTGTCTCGTTTTTGACCAAATATTTGGTTATACTACGCCACCGTGGTTGCTCTTAGGATATATCAAAGTATCTATATCTATATACTAGGTAGTAGGTCGGGGCTCAACCTCTTTGATTGTTTGATGTTGTACGGTTTGTTTTTACGCTTGTGGTTCGTTTTTATAACGCAAAACATTTAATTTAATATGCTTGAATATATTATAAAATACAACGTTTACTAATGCCTAAATTTAATTTTAATTGATAGAAAGTTAGCCTTCGAAATTTGATTTTTATCTAATGCTTAAGTTTATCATAAATATAGAAGATGCTTTTAATTGAAATCGTACCACCAGTATCCGTATCTCCAAAAAAATCAAATTAGGCCGACGACTTCTTATGTCCGCCATTAGTTATGAGACCTTAAAAGAGACACAAGAACACGATTTTTACATAGTGTAATGGAATGTTAATTTAATCAATGTCCACCTGAAAATGTTGCAGTAAATGACTTACTTTTACATTTACTTTTCATCGCTTTTCACTTCTAAGAACATGGTCCGCATATAGGGGACCCGGACCCACTCACATATGTTTGACCACTCTTTCATGTTCAATAATAATAATCTTGAACCACATTTTCTATAGTGTTAGCTGTGAATTTTCCTAAAATCAAGGGTATCTTTGTATTTTCAACTAACATCATACTAGTTTCATACTGACATTTTCTAGACATTTTCGCCGAGTTGCATTTTCTCTCTTTCTTCTCTATCTTTTTTCTAAAATTCTTACACAGGGATGAGTTTGATTTTTCAAATTCCAATCATTTTCTTCCAAAGAATTTCATCTCAAACCATATCACATTCTTTGCAAAAAAATATTCTAATTTGTCTTCTTAATTTCATCTTTTATAGCTTCTGGAATTTTGTTACTACTCAATTTGTTAGGCAAGCAGAAATGGGGCTTTGTAAGATATATTGGATGATCTACAGGTTTTTAATTCTCATATCTTATAATCAAATTCAATTTTTATTTATTACTCTTTTCATTACAAATTCAAAAATCATGTTCTTCTTAAATTCGTCATAAAAATCAATCACTCGTTGCATCATCTAGGAATTAAGCTTTACCCTATTTAATAAAGGAATTCTATAAACTACTTGTCTTTCAGGTATATCATTCTTTGTTATTGGTTAATTGTTTTGTTTGTTATCATTTAGGTTAATTCATTTTATGAATAAAGGAATTCGACCTAAAAATATCAGTTAGGTCATTCATTATAGCTCATGGTAATATTCATTATCAACATTGTGTTGCAGTATACTCATGTAGTATGGATTTTAGATTTATGCATGGGGTTTTCACTTTCTCTTAACAATTTCTTTTGTAGGTTCTTAAAACTCCCTTGTCTCTTGGTATAGATGCTTCGATTTTTTACTCGTTAAATTGGAAGTTATTAGTTATGTGTTTGATCTATTTTCGTTTTCCTTACATGATATGAACCTAACCCATTAATAAAGTCGTTGCCGTTTTTATTTTCTTCTGCAGGCAAATGAGCCAACCATTGAGTGTATTATTACCCCTGGAATTGCTCTCAACACAGCTGAATACTTGGCTTATGAGTGCAGGAAGCATGTTCTGGTTATCCCAACAGATATGAGTTCTGACGCAGATTCTCGTCATGAGGTAATGAGATGCTCTGTCCTATTATTTTGTTCCGAGAAGAGCATTATCTTTTCCTTCATAAGGTTGTTGTCGCCTAACCACATCCAGGGGCCTGAAAGTTAAGTTGTTTCCTTAAGTTATTGACATTCACAATTTCTTAAGTTCGGGTATTCTTGGATTGTTGTACAACATCATCAAAAGCCATTACAGAAAATACGTCCGCAGTTTTATCGATTCTTCCTAGTGTGTTATTCTTGTTTTTGACACCTAGTTAAAATATATAAAAGAATTGTGTTAATTTGAGCTCCTTGTCCACTGAGTGTGCTGGAGTGGAACGTAACGGATTCGTAGATGAATGTTGTGTCTGACTGAAGATAAGGTAGGATTTCCAAATGTTAGACAGCCCAAATGATGAGTTTGTTAAATAATCCAAGTTATTTTAAATATTGCAGGAGTTCTCAACCAAAGAAGCCAAGAAGTGGGAATTGCGCTCCATAACACATCATGTAAAGAAACTGAGCAAATAGTGGGCCCTCTTCTATTCTTGGACTTGTTTGACTTGTTTTCGTAGATGACCTCCAAGGTTAGTGATTTTAGACAACAACTCTTTCCTTTAATAATGCAAAAGTGTAGAATTAGTAAATAGTTTGGAATGGCTAAACACAGGAAACATGGCTTTAAGTTTGAAGTTATATTTAAGAATAAAAAGTAAACATTGAAAATTAGTATGGCATACTAAATGAAATAAACATGAATTGAATGATCTACAATAAAACTTCTGGTTTCGTTTCGTTATCCAGTAGTATCGATATTCTATTTGCAGTTATGCATCTCTAACTGAACCTAAAATGTATCACTGCTAAAACCAAAACAACCAACCAACAAATAGTGCGACAATACATTATAGTAGAACTTCGGAAATACAATGTTAGTTGTTTCAAGTTCTTGACCTTGTCTTCGAGAAGTACTATTATTCTATTGGCAGCAAGCAGCATCTTGATAAAGCCACGTAAAGTGGCCATGGCTGAACACGAGAGTTTTTAAATCTATCTTTGACGTACTTAAAAGACTGTCCTTGTGATTTATTAATTGTCATTGCATATGCTACCCTGACTGGAAATTGACGCCTTGTCATGTTTATGTTCAATTCTGAAACCGATGGTTGAAATGATATCCTTGGTAACAATACCGTCTCTCCTACTTTGTGTCCTGTTAGAATTTTCGCCTGTAGTACGTGTTTACCACATTTCGTAACCAATAGTCTGGTACCATTACAAAGACCCTCGGATGGAGACAGATTTCTCATCAAAATAATTGGGCATCCAATTTTAAGATTTAGCCTGAATAAGGGCATTCCTGGTGGATTTAAATTCTGGAGAAATTCGCTGCTGTAATTTGGGATAATGCCGCTTTCGTCGGGATGTAATCTGTCCGCGGCTAAATAAGTGAATGTCTCTCCATCCAAAATATTCAATGCCTCCATGTTAATATCGTTAACATTATCGTTACGTGCTGATAATATGATTCTCTCGGTTAACTCTTCAGGTGATACTTGATTAGATGTCCCTAAAGAGGGGTACAGTTTCGATATCAACTCTTTCACGTCCTTGCATCTATCTACTGATGAAGGGAGTTTGACTTTTTCTTCTGGTTTTGATCCAACCTACAATAGATTGGTATAACATTTAAGTAAAATATATTTTTGTTATCCTAATTTTCATTCATTATTCATAAATTGCAGGGTGTTAAAATATTACCTCAAGTAAGAATTCGGTGAAAGCTATGTTTTCTGGATCGCATTGATCAAGGCGCATATTCTTTGTGAGCGTCAGAACTATTATGTTATTCCAGAGCACGGAGCTTCTAACACAGGCTCCTACGACATCCCCACGTCCTCCATTTGGTATAACTGGTAAAGTTTGGCGGAAGTCTCCCCCCATAACAACGGTAATTCCTCCAAACTGTAATTTGTTTTCACATACATCCTGCATTAGTTTATTAACTGATTCTACACAAAATCTATGCTGCATCGGCACTTCATCCCAAATAATCGGTTTTACTTCTTTTAGCAATTCAAATACGTTGCTTTGTTTAGGAATTGAACATACGCTGGTTTCGTTGATCTCTATTGGGATTTTGAACGTAGAATGGGCAGCTCTACCGCCTACCAATAGTAAGGAAGCAATACCTTATCACAACAAACATAAAGATCATTAGGTATAGAAATTAACAACTAAAAACGAAATCAGTTGTGTGCAAGATAAAAGCAACGTGCGGTTAGGGGTGAGTTGAACAATATGAATTTTAGCTAACTAAATTTAAAATATGAATTTTAGCTAACTAAATTTAAAATAACATGCCAAACGAAAAAGGTTACATTAACATGTTCTTATCATCGTCTAATAGTTGATAAAGAACATGGTATTTAAGGAATACCTGATGATGCAACTTTTAAGATTATGTCGCCTTTTAATCGACAGCTAGCGGCTACTGTATTGTATAAGAAAGTTTTCCCAGTCCCTGCACTTCCATTTAGAAAAAACGTACGGCCATCTCTTTTTTCTACGGACTCCGTTATCTTAGTGTATGCCGATAGCTGTTCTTGATTCAAGCTTGCAATATTTCTTCGAAGTTCTGGCTGTTTAATTGCTAGCTCAAGCTGCTTATGCTCATGCATCAACCTGTTGCCATCTATCTTGCCCCAATCTCCTTTTGGTAATGGCATGCTGGAAAAATCTTTCAGCTCCTTGCCACCTCACCACAACAATTTGTCCAAGAGGTACAATCCGTAATCCAAAACCTATTCATCAGTCAGATTTTGGATACCATACAGTGTTCGCAATCTATGAGGGAGGTCGTCACATATTCTTAAACCAAATTTCGCCTGAGAACTTAGGGTCTATTGGGTTACAATCACATAAGACTATTTTGAACAGTTTTCTTAGTTTACTGCCTGTGTGGATATCCGCCGACTCTTCAAGTAGCGCTTGCCATTCTCCATCATGTTCCAGTAATACAAGTTCGATGCAAGCTTTTTTGTACGTATCACACCTTTGACCTTCCACTGTTTTTAGACTTTCAAACGAATTGCTCCTGCAACAACGGTTAGCAACAATCTAAGATAGTATAGTTCTCCGGCGTTCGGAGAAACAAAAATACATCCTTGCAATCGCAAAACCCTGTTTTCGGATATGCCATTTACTTTCACTCCAGACAAAATGTTGTGGGAACTCTTGATACGTATAAGAGGGTGCGGTTGGATTTTCAACATAATATTCAAAATAACCCATTAACGTTGACTTGTAGTTCTCAGCTTTCTGTGAAACTCCATCTATCGTTCCATCTGATTCGTAGATAATTCTCTGCTTCCCGGGTAAATGGATTGCCAATCTTACGATGTTTGGTTCTTCCTTATGCATGTAATAATTGAATAGATGTGCAGCTTCAGGTGGTCCAATATACCTTGCGTCAATGTAAATCTGCACCTCATCTACAGATCCAACGATCATTGTTGTTTTATCAAAACCTTTGTATATGTACTTGTTGATATATTTAACTGCTCTTATACCAGCGCATACTTCGACATTTATATGGCAGTTAAACATCCTGGATAAGTGTGGGTTGTAAGGTACAACGTCAGTGTTGTATGCCTTACATCCATGTTTTACGATAACTTCTCTGCCGTCATCTCTGCGACGATATACTGGGTATCCTCCGCTATCTAAACATGTGGTGTCATTGTATTTCTTAGGGTAATTTTTAGTACACCTTCCGTTTTTCATGCAAGGCGAATCTGGATTCCTATCACCACACGGTCCGTGTATCATGCACTTGCTCACCGTCTCATATAAAATTGGGTCTTCTTTCTCATCTGGAAATTCTGCACATACAAATTTATCAACTTGTTCAACTGTTCGTATCTTTTGTGATTTCTCTAGAAATATTAGCATGTGCATATGTGGTAGTCCTCTTTTTTGGAATTCGATGGTGTGAACATGTGCCACAACTTTTTCGAACACATTCTTCTTTGTTATTTCTTCCATCAGCGCCTTCCTCTTTAATTCGAAAACTCTAGCCACTAAATCAGGGCGATCAGACGCATTTTGTTGTTTCAGTAACGCGTCTTTGATTTCCGGCCAGTTCTGATTTGCTGTCATTGTCAGAAAAATATCAGGATGATGGTGGAAACGTGTAATTGCCATTGAATCTTGGTAGATCTCATACATGTTCCTTGGACTTCCAATATGCGATGAAGGCAAAACACATGGAGTACCTCCTTTATTTGGCATCAGTCCGTCTTCTTTCATTTTAATTATGGAAGCATAGTGATCTGCGCGTAATTTTCCCTGGTGAAATCTCACATAATCCAATCGATTCTGTTCGGTCGAAGCCCATGCATCCACTAAGAATTATTGGAATAGTTTCCCTCCCCTAAGTATCGTCAAATATTCTGATCTACGCTGGAAAAGACGGTAACCAAAGAACTGCATATGTGACATTCTTTTATCTGTGTATTTTTTTCCATCCAATTGAGCAAGTTCGATGCTCCATCCAAGCTCACCATAAGGAAATAGTAAAACATAGTGCAGAGGTAGGTACGCAGGGTGGCATTCATCAATTCTTGTTAAGCCGTTTCCATCCTTTAGGTGCAACAGTATGTCTCGAGTTCCGCTCATGCTGCCTGGCGTTTCAGGCACGATGACAGATATTTCTTCTACAGTAGGCAGATTATAACGTCGCTGATCAGAGTTTTCGTTAAAATGTAAAGACACTTGTACTGTTTTTTCAGACAAAGCCTGTCTATCTTTGAGGATATCATGTGCCTGACGATATATTGGAAAGAATCTATTGTGTTGCAATAGTGTAGCCTGAATTATTTCGAGCACTTCTTTATCAAAACCAGAATTTATTTTTTGGCGTATGGACAGGGCATGAAGTGGATCGTATATATAAAGCTGAGAGTAAATAGCATCATTTGATTCTTTTGGCATTAGAGATCCACTGAAATGTCTGAGTTCACCGTATCGAGAAAAATGGAGGACCACCTTTTTGTGGTACCCTTGTGTCGTATTTGCATCCAAGACTTGTGTATGCGTTTGCAGAATTGTAACCTCTGATATTTTGTCTGAATTCTCTTGTTTTTTTGTCATTTCCTTCAAAAAGTTCCATCAAAGGCTGAGGAGGTTCAAGTAGCGGTGGTAGATAAACTTTTCCCTTGTGGCAGCATTTACTGAATTCGGGATTCTTGAATGATGAGTTGGATGTCTTCTTATCTAGCCAATGCAGTGCAGCAAAATTTGGGCATTGAACGTCCATTTTCCCTTTCTTCCAGATATATCTAAAGTTGTACGTGACGATTCTCTCCGATTGTGTGTATATTTCTAGCATTTATATGTACATTGTTGTTTTCTTCTTCAAAATCTGTCATCCGAGGAATAACGGTCATCGGTGTACTCATCGAGAGGATATGTCTGCCAGATGGAACAGGACTGCTTTTGAAATAAACAAAAATTCATAATTAGAGACCTAGAGATGTCATCATTTGCACAATAGAATGAATTTTAGATTTAGCTTTATTGCATTTCGTGTTCAATCAAGACATATGATGCATTGATTAGACCTGTTTGCATATTGATTCCCGTCTGTTGTTGTTGTGTATTCATCTGCAATAAAAGAAAGATTAAACATAATACTCATGTGCCTATAGCAGTGAACAGCTTAGGACAATAATCAAATCTAAAATAGACACTTAAAGAGCATAATAATGCAGGAGCATAATAATGCTAAGTTGTTAGTTTTCTATTTCATCATGTATTAGTGAAAAGAATTCGCACCTGATCACCACATGCAGCCTCGTAACCAGGATTTGTTAGCTCTTCCTGTGTACTCATCTGCAATAATAGAAAGTTGTTACCATGAATCTCGGCTCAACAAAAATCTAGCACAGCTGCACCAGCTGGACCTAATACAGTACATATTACAGTATGATTTTGAGCCACTGATATATTACTAATGAACTAAAAAGATGTTTAGTTGTTCCTAGTTTTCAATTTACTTATGTATGGGTTTACAAAGTTCTTACCTGGTCACCACTTAGAGCTTCGTTACCAGGATTTGTTAGTTCTTCGTATACTATGAGAGGTTTAACAAAAAAAAAATTTCTGCTGGCCATTCTGCAATGGTATAAAATGTAAGTAATTTTTAATATATAAATTATTGGTGAATATATGTGAGCTTATGTAATCGCTTACCTGTATCCGAGATTGCATTCCAGGTTCCTTCGTCTGTACACCTTGTTCATTGGTAACGGAATTGTCTTGTACATGTAGTATTTCAGCTTCAATTTTTTGTTGTTTCTCTTCTTGTCGGCGTTTTCTTTGTGCCAAGGATCTTGCCTGCAAATCATTAACAAAAAATTAGATGTTGTTGCTGATAATTGTTTGGTTGGACAGAATATTGTTGTACTTTTGAATTTTAATTTACCAAAGATGTTGTTTTTTCTGACTTCTTTACTGGAGTTTCAGTTTTTTCTTTGTTTCGTCGTTGCTGTTGGGACAGTTTCATTCTCTCCTGTGAATTTAAGAAGGTGAGTGATCAATAATCCTCCTGCTATTAAAAATTAGATAAAGTGTTGAATGCAATAATATTTTAGCTCTTTCTATAGCGAATTGATTAGTTTCTGGTATTATTTGCTTATGCTGCAATCCTTCTTCCTCTCTTTTACATATATTTTTTTCTTGTGTTTCTCCTTGCACAGGTGTTTGGTATCCCAACGATACAACCTGTGTAGTATATAGTGTAGGATCTAAATCAGTTGTAAACAACCTACATATCATAATCTAAAACTTTATGTTTTAATTTTTTAACTTACCTTTTAAGGTCCAAATACAACTTGCTGCTGCGGTTGCGTATGTTGTAATCCTTTTTTGGACAACTTTTCTTCCTTTTCTTTTTCTCGTCGTCTTCGTTGTGAAGCGGTCACACTTATTGCATAAATTTATAAGACATTACCGTCCACACACGCTTTATGACAAACAATCATGCCGACACAATAAGTTAATTTTTTTTATGATTCTAACCTCTGATGCCACCTTTTTTCTCCGTGTCGTATTGTCTGTCTGAACTTCTGACTGCTGTTTTTCTCCTTGTGCAGGTGTTTGGTTTGTAGACGATATATCATGTTTCGTAAGTAGATCAGTTACACAAAAAACGAAAATATCATACTCCGAAGCAGCTTTATGTTGTTTTTTTTTAGATTACCTGTTAAGGTCCAAATACAACTTGCTATTGCGCTTCTGTATTTTGTAATCCCTTTTGGCCAACTTTTCTTCTTTTTCTTTTTCTCGTCGTCTTCGTTGTGCAGCGATCACAGCATGTTGTATAAATTTATAAGACATTAATGCCAACACAGTTCTTGACAAACAGTAAATTCCTTTTGAATTTCTTACCTCTGATGCAATTCTTTTTGGTCGTTTTCCCTTGTCTGTCTGAATTTCTTCCTTGGGTTGAACGCTTTCGGGGGATGAATTTGAAGATGTTCTCATACTAATTCAGCTATAGATCAATGGATCAATTAGTTATGAAAAGCAGAAACTCGAAAGTAATTTTTTTTTATCAGCGCAAAGAAATCAGAAAGGATATTTATAGAAAACTTTTGCATTGGAAAGGAAGTTTTGGAGCGATCACGGTTCATGAAAAAGTAATCTTTTTGTATTAGCGCAAATAAATCAGAAAGGATGGCTCGTTTTGCACTGGAAAGGAAGTTTTGGAGCGATCACGGTTCATGAAAAAGTAATTTTTTGTATTAGCGCAAAGAAATCAGAAAGGATATTTATGAAACCAATTCAGGAAGTTTTAAAATTGGTCAAGAACCGACGGACGTAAGTATCTCTCAAAATTATATGTTTAGTACGGACGGATGGATATAAACCTCGCCAACGATCTATCCTATCCCTTGGATAGACGAAATCAATGGTTCTCTTTATCCCAAGACAGATAACACTTCTTTTTATAATATAGATATAGACTAGGTATCACGCCGGCCTGCGGCCGGCGCTCAACCTCTCGTCGAATTTTTGAAAAGTTGTTCTCAGCTTATATAGCTTAAAATATAATATAATACAACGAAAAAAAATATAATATAATCCAACGAAAAAGATATAAATATAACCTCTTGTCCATTTTTTTTCAAATCGAATATGGAGACATACTTAAGTTTTGTTTATTGTTCAGTTATTTGGCCGGTCGATCAAGATCTTCCATGCAATTTTAGTCTCGTGGTCATATCGTAACGTTCCCGATATTTAGTTGGTTGTGTCATATTATAGGGTGTTAGTTAGTCGGGTCACAATAGCGTGTTTAATTAGTTGGATCATATTATAGTGTGTCAGTTGGTCCTATCTATAATAGTAGGGAGCATATTTAGTTAGTCGGGTCATAACAGAACGGTCCCAATATTTAGTTGGTCGTGTCATATTGTAGTGTGTTAGTTAGTCGGGTCACAGAGTGTGTTTAATTAGTTTGATCATAGTAGCCGAAAGTCGTGGCCTAGGGCCCCGACGGTGGAGAAAATTTGAAAGAAGATATAGTGCCAACATATTTAGTTGGTGGTATCATATTATAGTGTATTAGTAAGTCTGGTCACAGCAGCATGTTTAATTAGTTTGATCATAGTTGCCGGGAAGTCGGGGCCGTAGGCCCCGATGGTGTAGAAAATTTAAAAGCAGATATAGTGCCAACATATTTAGTTGGTTGTATCATATTATAGTGTGTTAGTTAGTCGGGTCATAGCAGCGTTTTTAATTAGTTTGATCATAATAGCCGGAAGCTTGGCCTACGCCCCAATGAGAAAAAAAAAGCAATAAGTGCCCACATATAGTGCCCACATATTTAGTTGGTCGTATCATATTAAAATTAGTGTGTTAGTTGGTGCTTGCCTATAATAGTCGGGAGCATATTTAGTTAGTAGGGTCGTAGCGAGACGGTCCTAATATTTACTTGGTCGTGTCATATTATAGTGTGTTAGTTAGTCGGGTCACAGTAGCGTGTTTAATTAGTTAGATCATAGTAGCCATAAATACATTAGTCGGGACTCATTTATCACTAATAAACTTGTTTGTAGGTGTTTTTGTGAAATAAGCTCTTATGGAGAAAGTTGCTCGAAAAGTGGTTTTTGTACCTGGAGGACACATGTTATTCGGACTCTCAATGTTGGTTAAGGGACACCTCAATTACTAAGGGATGGTAATCTGGTTGGTTTTGAAGAAAATGAAGATTACATTCAAACAGGGCCGTATATTCTCTTGAGATATTATCGGATTTATGTGGAAGATTTTAGAAGAGATTTGGTCGAGATTTGGTTGGAATTAGATTGGTATTAATTCTTCGCATCAAAACAAGGCGGTAAATGCTTTTGTTTCGTAAAAGGAAGGATATATTTTCGGTTTGAAGAAAACAGAAAGAAGATATTTTGAAGTTAAATCAAATAATTTTGGTTCGAGATAATATTCCCGGGAGTATATTTTGCATTGATGGAAAGATTCTCGACGACCCTATTTACGTGTAGAAGATGGGGAAAAAATCTCCGTAATTTTCAGAAAAGGAAAGAAAAATATTCCGAGCTAATGCCGAGTAATGGAGAAGATTTCAAGTAATGAGGGGATATTCTTGGTCCTGTCGAGTATATAAAGGTTGTTTGGGTGTCATAGAGTGGCTATCGAGAGTTTGGGGAGAATTATTAGTTTTCTTTAATAAAAAACCATTTGAGCTATGAATTATATTTTTGAGTGTGTTTTTATCATGAGAAACTAGACCCCTACACACTGGGTCGACTTGAGGAAGAAGCCGAACTTCATACATGGGTGAATTTATTTTATTTATTTTATGAATTTTGCATTTATTTTAAATTGTTTTATGATTTGAAAAAATTAGTTATCATTTTATTAGATGGGTCATGCTTGCTTAGATGTTTGATGTCCCATGCTTACGATTTATAACTAATGTTTGGAGAATCTACCTTGGCAAAAATAAGAGTCCTTGTTGTTTTATTTATTGAGCTATAATTGTTGAAGAATAAATAATTGAACCTATTGATATGAATTCGGTGGAATCCTAGACCCAAAGAACTCTCTCTTTTATTATTTTCATTAAACCTTTAAATTTAATCTCAACAACGTCCGAGTGAACGACAACCTATTTACTACAACAACAAACAATTAAAAATCTTATCATTTTATGCCAAACGCGGACTTGTTTTTAGATTAATTTTTAGGTTTATTTTTATTTTGTACAATATTTTCTTTTCATTTTTCCTTTTTATGCGCTTCTTTATGTATTTCTTTTCGGGGACTTTTTGAGGATGATGACTTCTTCGGGAGACGTCACCTACGATGACGACTGCGGAATATAAGCGTAGAAAGTCAAATTATCAGGAAACCTCATCTGAGATGACGCTTGCCGAATATATGCGTAGGCAATGGTATGGAGTTTCTGCTCCACATGAGGTAATTGAAGAATCACATGAAACTATATATGAGAAGTATTACAAACACACACCGCCTAGTTTGGAACAAAGATTGAGAGTTCTTGAATGTCAAAGATTATTTGCTGATGATGATGAATCTGGTAGTGACTCTCTGTTCCAAATAGAACATATAGATGACCCTGTGGATGATTGTGTGGATGATTCGCCTAGTTCCATAGATGAATCTACCTCACAAGATCATTCACCCGACTTAGAGGTTGTTTCTAGACCCTTGGACTTCCAAAAGTTGCCTAATTTAGGGTTGGAATTGTGTGCATCTAAAGTGTTGTTGGATTACTTTGCATCTAAGTACCCAGATGACTTGCCTATTCCTGATATCATGCATGAATCAATTGATAATTCCCCAGTCTCAATAGAATCCCCATATTTTGTTCTTTACGCACTTCCATGTGCAGTAAAAAACTTGGTTTAGGGGTAAATTTTGTTTTCTCGACAGCTTTCGTGTCCCCATTTTTTCATAAAATAATTGTGAAGTTGTCATTTGTAAATATTGTATTTTGGGTCGATCCCCAAGTTTTCAGGTTATTAGTGTATGGGGATCCGTTTTTGTACATTCCAGTAGGTATAATTTTTTTTTTTATTCTATTTTTTTTTTTTTTTGAATTTCCCATTTTAATTTTTACGTTGGATGACTCAATTACATTGAGGACAATGTAATATTTAAGTGTGGGGGAATGGGTATTAACTTTTCTTTTATTCTTTTCAGAATTTCCTTACGTATTGTGACCAAACTCTTGAGCGGGTCTAAAAGATAATAAAAATATAAATATTATGACCAATTTGTGTAGCCGGTCTAAAAAAAAAAAAAAATATTATTATAGTTGTTAAGCTTATGACCAGCTGTGTAGCGGGTCTATTTTTATGTATTTCCTTATTATGACGAGCTGTGCAGCGGGTCTTTAAAAAAAAAATTATGATTGTTAGGGTTATGACCAGCTGTGTAGCGGGTCTTTTCTTTTTTTCTTGCATGTTATGACCAGCTGTGTAGCGGGTCTCTTCCAAAAAAAAAAAAAAAAAAAAAAAAAAAAAGCGTCTTATGTATGGCATTTGTCATGACCAGCTGTGTAGCGGGTCTAACTCTCTCTTATTTTATGACCAGCTGTGTAGCGGGTCAATTTTCTGTTTTGCTCGAGGACTAGCAAAATGTAAGTGTGGGGGAATTTGATGAGCACGAAAGTGCGACGCATTTTCACCCATAAATACATTAGCTGGGACTCATTTATCACTAATAAACTTGTTTGTAGGTGTTTTTGTGAAATAAGCTCTTATGGAGAAAGTTGCTCGAAAAGTGGTTTTGTACCCCGGAGGACACATGTTATTCGGACTCTCAATGTTTGTTAAGGGACACCTCAATTACTAAGGGATGGTAATCAAGTTGGTTTTGAAGAAAAATGAAGATTACATTCAAACAGGGGCCGTATATTCTCTTGAGATATTATCGGATTTATGTGGAAGATTTTAGAAGAGATTTGGTCAGAGATTTGGTTGGAATTAGATTGGTATTAATTCTTCGCATCAAAACAGTGGCGGTAAATGCTTTTGTTTCGTAAAAGGAAGGATATATTTTCGGTTTGAAGAAAACAGAAAGAAGATATTTTGAAGTTAAATCAAATAATTTTGGTTCGAATAATATTCCTGGGAGTATATTTTGCATTGATGGAAAGATTCTCACGACCTATTTACGTGTAGAAGATGGGGAAAAATCTCCGTAATTTTCATAAAAGGAAAGAAAAATATTCCGAGCTAATGCCGAGTAATGGAGAAGATTTCGAAGTAATGAGGGGATATTCTTGGTCCTGTCGAGTATATAAAGGTTGTTTGGGTGTCATAGAGTGGCTATCGAGAGTTTGGGGAGAATTATTAGTTTTCTTTAATAAAAAACCATTTGAGCTATGAATTATATTTTTGAGTGTGTTTTTATCATGAGAAACTAGACCCCTACACTGGGTCGACGGAGGAAGCCGAACTTCATACATGGGTGAATTTATTTTATTTATTTTATGACTTTTGCATTTATTTTAAATTGTTTTATGATTTGAAAAAATTAGTTATCATTTTATTAGATGGGTCATGCTTGCTTAGATGTTTGATGTCCCATGCTTACGATTTATAACTAATGTTTGGAGAATCTACCTTGGCAAAAATAAGAGTCCTTGTTGTTTTATTTATTGAGCTATAATTGTTGAAGAATAAATAATTGAACCTATTGATATAAATTCGGTGGAATCCTAGACCCAGTAACTCTCTCTTTTATTATTTTCATTAAACCTTTAAATTTAATCTCAACAACGTCCGAGTGAACGACAACCTATTTACTACAACAACAAACAATTAAAAATCTTATCAAATTTTTTCTAGTTGACATAAGAACCCGAAGCACCAGTCAAAAAAAAAACAACCTGAAGAACAACATCTATCAACTGCACTCTTGATGGTACCTGCAAACGGCAAACCACAAAACTTAAATCAATCCACAAACAAAAAAAAAAAGACAAAAACCCAATCTAACATCCATACCTGCTTTCAAAACATAATTCTTTATACCCAATGAATCTTTGATACCCACACTGTTCTTTGTGATTTTGTCGAATTACAGTGATAAATTGTTGTTGATTGTGGTGTTGAGGTTCGGCCTGATTGATTTTCGTCATATTATGCTGGTGAGGTACTTCGTTGTTGATGCAAACTGGAAGACGTACGGAGGAGATTCAATTCAAGAAGATGAATAAGGTGGTGGAAAACTCAATCAGATAATGCAATCACCTAAACATGATCAATCTTTTTATGAAAAAGGAAATTCAAATGGGAAATTTTCTTAGTTACTTCGGATTCAATTATTTTTTTTTTCTTAGCAATTAAAAAGTAATCATGGAAAGAAAGAACACTGACCTTGAATTGGAGAAAAGCCAAAGCCTCTACTTTGAATTGGTTTCAGCACGAGACAAAGGGTTATAAACCCTAATTCTCATTCTTACCGATTCAGACACAGTCTCAGCTGCTCTTCCCAAAACCAAACCCTAATTTTGAAAATTTCAAAAAAAATTTTAATTTGCATCATTGCGAAGCTCCTCTACCTCTTGGAGTTGTAACTTCCTTTGCTTTCCAGCCCCATTCATCTCCATGTTGCATTGTTTAATAGCCCAAAACGCCTTATGCTCAATTTCAACGGGTAAATGACAAGGTTTACCATACACAAGCCTAAAGGGAGACATCCCTATAGGTGTCTTGTATGCGGTTCTATAAGCCCACAAAGCATCATTGAGTCGCATGCTCCAATCCTTCCTTGTTGGATTCACCGTCTTTTCTAGAATGGATTTCACCTCCCGGTTAGACACCTCGGCTTGTCTATTGGTTTGGGGATGATAAGGTGTTGCAATCTTGTGCGACACATTGTACTTCGTCAACAAGCTTTGCAAAATCCTGTTTTTGAAGTGAGAACCCCCATCGCTAATTATGGCTCTTGGAATTCCAAACCTTGCAAAAATATTAGCTTGCACAAAATCTGAAACCACTTTAGAATCATTAGTTGGGGTGGCCTTAGCTTCCACCCATTTCGAAACATAATCAACCGCAAGTAAGATATAAAAATTCCCATGGGAGTTGACAAAAGAACCCATAAAATCAATACCCCATACATCAAAAACTTCAATAAATTGAATAAAAGTTTGTGGCATTCGATTTCGGGCACCTAGATTGCCGGTTCTTTGGCACCTATCACAAGTTGTACAAAATATATGTGCATCCTTAAACAAAGTTGGCCAATAGAAACCACTTTCAAGTACCTTATAAGCGGTTCTCTTACTCCCAAAATGTCCTCCGCAAGCATAAGAGTGACAAAAAGACAAGATAGAATTAAATTCAGATTCGGGAACGCACCTTCGTATTACTTGGTCACTACCATGTTTCCATAAGTATGGATCATCCCATATGTATTGGTTCCCTAACTTCTTAAGTTTGTCCCTCTCAGCATGAGACAAGTTCTTTGGGATTTGTTTAGAAACTAAGTAATTCACAATGTCGGCATACCATGGTTCTCCAAAGGCAATTGAGAATAGTTGCTCATCCGGGAAACTTTCACGCAATGGGATAGCTTCCTTGTCCACAGCAAGTCGGCTCAAATGATCCGCAACGGTGTTCTCAATCCCTTTCTTGTACTTGATTTCAATATCAAACTCTTGCAAGAGTAAAATCCACCGTATGAGCCTCGGTTTCGCCTCTTTCTTTGTAAGCAAGTACTTAAGAGCTGCATGATCAGAAAAGACAACAACTTTTGTACCAATTAGATAAGAGCGAAACTTTTCTAAAGCAAAAACAATGGCTAATAACTCTTTTTCAGTGGTTGTGTAGTTTTGTTGGGCCTCATTTAACGTTCTAGAAGCATAATAAATAGCATGAGGAAGCTTCCCCACACGTTGCCCAAGCACCGCACCAACCGCATAGTCACTTGCATCACACATGAGCTCAAAAGTTTTGCTCCAATCCGGTGGTTTAATGATAGGGGCTGAAATCAAAAGTTCTTTCAAACGATTGAATGCCACCATACATTTTTCATCAAAGTTAAAAACCACATCTTTTTGCAATAAATTACAAAGTGGTGATGCTATCTTGGAAAAGTCCTTGATGAATCTACGATAGAAACCTGCATGACCAAGAAAATAGCATATCTCCCTCACCGTAGTGGGAGGGGTTAGAGCACGAATAAGGTCTATCTTAGATTTATCGACTTCCAAGCCTTTAGAAGATATTATATGGCCTAAAACTATGCCATGAGTTACCATGAAATGGCACTTCTCCCAATTTAGCACAAGATTTGTTTCAACACATCGTTCAAGGATTAGAGACAAATTGTTCAAGCAAAGGTCAAATGAATCACCAAAGACACTAAAGTCATCCATGAACACTTCGATTATGTTTTCAACATATTCCGAAAAGATACTTACCATACACCTTTGAAAGGTAGCCGGAGCATTGCATAAGCCAAAAGGCATCCTTCTATAAGCAAAAGTACCGAAAGGACAAGTGAAAGTGGTTTTCTTTTGGTCCTTCGGCGCTATCACAATCTGATTATAACCTGAATAGCCATCAAGAAAGCAATAATAAGAGTGTCCAGCTAAACGTTCAAGCATTTGATCGATAAAAGGTAAGGGAAAGTGATCTTTTCTAGTAGTGGCATTCAATTTTCTATAATCAATACAAACCCTCCAACCGGTTTGCACGCGAGTTGGGACAAGTTCATTCTTATCATTCTCCACCACTGTCACACCTGATTTCTTTGGTACTACTTGTACCGGGCTCACCCACTTGCTATCGGATATGGGGTAGATACCACCCACTTCCAAAAGCTTGAGTATCTCCTTTTTCACAACTTCCATCATGGGAGGATTCAAACGACGTTGTGCTTCCCTTGTAGGCTTTGCATCATCCTCCAAACGAATTTTGTGCATACAAACGGCAGGGCTTATACCCTTGATATCGGCAATTGTCCATCCTATGGACGTCTTGTACTTCCTTAGCACCCTTAGAAGTTTTTGCTCCTGTAAATCATTAAGCTCATTAGAAACAATCACCGGTAACTCTTCATTATCACCCAAGTACAAGTACTTTAGGTGATCGGGAAGAGGTTTCAATTCTAACTTTGGAGATGTAACAATTGAAGGTACAAGCTTTTCATCACTGCATGGTAAAGGAATAAAAGAGATATTATGAGTTTCCGGGCATCCTTGTAGTGAATTAAGATCACCAATGGCTTCCTTGACTTCATTACCACACTCTACACCATTATCCATGGATGTAGTTAACACGGTTTCCAAAGCATCATCACCATTTAATTCAAACATTTGTTGTGCCAATGTATCCATAACATCAATGGAGAAACAAGAGTGGACATCACTAGGATATCTCATCGTCTCGAAAATGTTGAAACGTATTGTTTCTCCATCAAACTCCATGGTTAACGTTCCCTTATCCACATCAATTATGGTTTTCGCCGTTTTCATGAAGGGACGCCCAAGTAGAAATGGAAGAGATGAGTCCGGTGAACCTTCATTCATCTCTAACACACAAAAGTCAGCTGGAAATACAAGTTGATTGACCTGCACAAAAACATCCTCAACAATACCCATTGGGTAAACATTAGAGCGATCGGCTAATTGCAATACAATTTCAGCCTTTTTGAGAGGACCAAGATCAAGTGAATTATACATTGACGCAGGCATAACATTAACGGATGCACCTAAATCCAACATAGCTTTGTTAAATGTTGTGTTACCAATTGTGACGGGAATGTCAAAACTACCGGGGTCCTTGCACTTAAGTGGGAGTTTGTGTTGTAAGATTGTCGAGGCATTCTCCCCCACACTAAGCACTTCATTACCTTTGAGCCTTTGCTTATTGGTACACAAGTCCTTCAACACCTTTGCATACTTTGGTACTTGCTTAATAGCATCAATGAGTGGTATGTTCACATGGATCTTCTTTAGAACGTCTAAAATCTCCTTTTCTAGTTCCGCCTTCTTAGAACTTGCAAATCTGAGGAAAAGGTAAAGGAGGAAAATAAGTAGAAACCAGAGTTTTAGAGTTAGGAATAGGTACCTCAGAAGTTTGGGGAGAATCCTCATTCTTCTCCTCCAAAACAGGTTCCTTGGGTGTTTCCACCTTGCCCGAATCAATAACCTCGGGTTGCACAATTTGTGTACCACTTCTCAACGTAATAGCATTGACACCCTCTTTTGGGTTAATAGGTTGAGAAGGGAGTTTCCCACTATTTTGTGCCTTCAATTGGTTCAACTCAATAGCCATGGAGCCCATTTGTGTTTGCAACTCCTTGATAGCACTCTTAGTTTCTTGTTGACTCTCTTTAAACATGGTAGAAATACCTTGCATCATTGTTTGAAGCTTTAAGTCAATATCGGAACCTTGATTTTGCATTGATTGTTGTGCTTGTGGTTGCTGAAATTGTTGTCTCGGCTGGAATTGTTGTTGAGGTTGAAATCCACTTGAAAAGTTGAAGTTAGGTTGTTGAACCGCTCCTTGCTTGTTGGCATAGCTAAAATTGGGGTGATCTCTCCATCCCGGATTGTAAGTGTTTGAGTAGGGATCATACCGTCTTTGTTGATTTGGAAAGATCGCATTAGCTTGCTCGTCCTCATAAGTTTGAGAGGAACTTGGTATCACCGCGGCTGCAACTTGTTGTATCATTGCCGACATGTTACCCATTTGTTGACGAAGTTCCTCAACCTCGCTCACTTCATTCACTCTTCTTAGAAGCACATCCGAACCACGACTCAAAAATTATTGGGAGTTCGCTGCCATATTTTCAATCAACTCTCTAGCTTGTGCCACCGTCTTGCTAACTAGTGCACCACCACCCGCAGCGTCAATAAGATTCCTATCACTTGATTGGAGTCCTTCATAGAAGTATTGGATGATCATAGCGTCACTGAATTTGTGGTGAGGGAAGCTTGCCACCAATCTCTTGTATCGTTCCCAACATTCATATAATGATTCTCCCACATTTTGCATCATCCCACAAATCTCCTTGCGAATTTGAGTAGCCTTTGATGCAGGAAAATATCTCTCTAAAAAGAGTTTCTTCAACCCATTCCATGTTGTGACACTTCCGGGAGGTAAATAGTACAACCAATCCTTAGCACTATCCATCAAAGAGAAACGGAAAACTTTCAACATTGCACCATCCGCCTCAACATCCGCTGGAAGCATAGCCGTGACAATGGTGTGGAAGTCCATAAGATGTTTGTTTGGATCTTCATTCACCATGCCATGGAATTTTGGTAATTCTCTAAGCAACCCCGGCTTGATCTCAAAAGTAGAGTTTGTTTGAATACACCCCTGTTGTGTATCAAGCCTATGAGAAGCCAAGTCCTTGAGTGAACGATTTGCATCACCCATTGCTTCTTCTTCTTCAACTTTTGGTTCGTCTACGATTGGAACCTCTTGTTCTCCTTCTATTTGTACTTCTCCTTCCACCTCTAACTCTGGATTTTCTGTTGTGTCTTGACTTGGTTGGAGTATTGTGCCTCTTCGAGTAGCTATCCCGCACCTTGGGTAGTTCCAATCTTTAGAAGCCAGGGATTAGGTACCTGAAAACAATTCTCCAAAACAAGTGAGAAACAAGACAAGAACCGAAAAGCAAAGATAAAAGCAGAAATTATAAAAAGAAACTAAAAACTTAATAACAAGCCATATGCCTCCCCGGCAGCGGCGCCAAAATTTTGCAACTCTGATAAGATACCTAATAAACTCAAACCCAAACATAAGATACATAATTTACAAGAAAACTAGCGAAGAAATCATAAATACTAGATAGTAAATTAGGTATTTTACGACACCTATCATAATACGTGTAAAATAACTTTTTTTTTTTTTTTTTTTTGATCGATTACGTGTAAAATAACATTACCCTTATCTTTTGAAGTTTTCCTAATAAAATACAACGACCCCGTGTAGGAATCATGATGATGGAATTTTCTGTTTTGTGATACCCTCTACGATCGCTTTATGCTAAAAAAAAAGCAAGCAGAGCCGCCTTTCCGGCTCATATCTTGGCTTCCATTTCTATCCTACACCAACTTGCTTGGTACCGATGGCTTTTGGATTTGGATTTGGAATGTTCTTTTTTGCACCACCGGAAGGAATACATTCTATTCAGAGCTATTTAGTATGGTATGAAAAAAGAAGTGATAAGCGCAAAAAAGAAAATAAAAAAAGCGATGACAGCAAAAAAACATCTAACTGGAAATTCTTGGTATGCTGTCAAAATGGGAAGGTTAAATTTTCTGGGTTGAATGAACCTCAATTTTTTTTTGAAGGAACTGTTGAATTAAAAGGGAGGACCAAGATCAACAAAACTCAGAAAATACAATTTAGTGTTTGATTTTACATGGGCAGGTGGAACCATTGATAAAAAAATAAAAAAATGATGGAAAGGACCTTATGATTTTACAAGAGTGTCATCAACGGTCTTATCAAAATGGCACCGAGAGTATTGTAGATGAAACTAATATTTTTGCACAGGGTTCAAAATGCCAAGCGATTGTCATGAAGAATCTGAAACGGCACAAGTCATATCATGGATCATTGGAAAGAGTTTTCAAGATTAAATCAACTGATGAAGGACTTGCAAAAAGGAAAAACATCCGGCAAACTTACTGCGGGTAAATATAAATCTCTGAAATTGCGAGAATTTAACTTAAAATGAACATGTTCGGTGGAAGATACATATCTCACCTATTTTTTTTATTTCAGCAATTTACACCATTGGATTTCAAAAGGGAACGCTTCCCCATGCGTATATTTTGTTGTTCCTGCATCAGAAATTAGCAGAAAGACCAAATAGGGATGCTGATCCATAATGATTTGAGGTTGAATTTTAATTTATAATGCATGGGCTGTGTGGAGATCAAAATCCCAATACACAGTGCATGCAAAATAATAAATGCCGGAAGCATTTTCCAAAAAACTTTTGCAGCAAGATGACATATTGATGCTACCAATTTCTGAGTTTACAAAAGACAGGATGATAGGCGCACGGAAATAATAAGGGCATTGATCTGGGTAGTTCCATGTAAGTTAAGATAAACTTGACAGTGAAATAACATAAATGCAAAGGATTAGATGTCTGTCGGAAAAATGTAATACGATATTCGCTTTCTGAAGGGCCAAGATACATATTACAACACTATCATGATGCAAATATCCATATGCAGATTTAGGAGGCCTCCAGATTTCTTCATAAGCCCGATGAAGCCATAAACAAAACAGTCTCTAAATTTGATGAGACAACAAATAAGGGAAGACCGACCTCATACTTTCTCAAGGGTATTCAAGATTAACTTAAATCAACTAACGAAGGCCTTGTGAGAAGAAAAAACAATCGCCAATGTTCGATCGGGTAGGTCCTAAACTGCATTATCTAACTTAAAATAAAGCATGCAATGGGGATGAATTCTTACTTATTTATGTGTTTCAACAATCCAGACCATTGAATTTCAAAAGCAAGGGTGTCCTTATGCGCACACCTGGTTTTTTTGTTACTGCATCACAAAAATAAACCAAATTGCCTTCGAACGACGATAAAAATCGTACCAGCACGAATACCAAATTAAAAGACGGACCTTAAAGATGTAGATCAAGTGAATATAGTAGTAATACAAATTTTATGCAAAACGCATTACATACTTCCGGTGCGTATGCACCGGGTTAGAGGCTTGTATATATAAGGGGGTAAGTCAGTAACTTGTTAGACTCTGAGCCTTCGGGCTCTTCCTCGTCTGGTCAAAGGGGGATAAATTAAACTATACATACGATGGTAACATGTAACATGACAGATTTAGGCATAGTATATAAAACAGAAGATAAAGTGCGGAATATAAATGAGACACTGATTTACGTGGTTCAGCACTAAGGCCTACATCCATGGGGGTATTTGTTGCACTATGCATTTGGGGGTTACAAAGATAGTCGAATGACTTTTGAGTGAATAACGAAGCTATGAAGGAGATAGAACTACTACTTACTCTCACTATTTCTCTCTCTTTTATTCTTATCTCTCGCTGTCACCCAGAATTGGTCGACCTCTTCTCTCTTAGAAGAGAGGGGTATTTATAGGCATCTTTGGTGGGGCCCTCTTCTGTAAGCAGCCCAGTCCTTATCATCTTGATTTGCGTATCGATCCCGATGGGGTTTTCGTTATCTTTCGATGGCTTCAACGTTAATATATGGTAACGAAGAGTTACCTTCTTCTCCTCCACAGGGTAGCTGACACGTACCCTACATTTCTAGTGTTTAATGCAGGTAGTTAGATAGCTTGCACGCGCCAGACAGATGTCTGCTGCCCCTATCACATCCTTGTCAGTGAGAACAATCCCTGCCCTCGATCTTGGATCTCTTTCGAGATGGAGTAAAGTGGATCTTTGGGTGTTCTTCAGTACTTCGTGGTAGCTTGTTCCTCAGTTGCCCCCTTGATCTTCTGCCGTCGGATTGATCTAGATGTAGATGACAGATGCCCCTTGGGTGCTAGGACGTGCTATCATATGTTGATGTTCTTGAGTTGTGTGTTTCCCGTGTGTGATCTCTTCGACACGTGGCGGATGATGAATTATGTGTAAACAATTTTCCCCTTTTCTCCAAGTTTGAAGTTGGTCAAAGTTAGGAGAAAACTGTCTTCACAGTCTTCCCTCTCTTCTCATTAACTTCTCCTTATTCTCAGGGAACGTTTCCCACTCCTAGCAATAACTTCTCCTTGAGTCATGTGATGGTTTTGTGTTATAAATATGAGAGAAGTTGTGAAAAATAAATTTTATTCTCTATTTATTCTTGTAGTTCATGACTTCTCATTCTCTTCTCTGAATCTGTTCATTATTCTTTTTTGTTCTTTAGCTATTAACTTCTGCTGGTGCTGCTCAGAGTCAAAGACTGGTCGAATCTTCAGAGGTCCTCTGCTGTCGCTATTCATCAGGTGTTTGCAGATCATCTTTTTTCTCATCGTAACACTTCTGATTCAGGGATGGTGTTCTTCTTATCTTGATTTTGGTTGATAATCATTTCTCTGCTGCTGTATCTAGGTTTTGTGATGAAGAACAAAATATACGAAAGTATATATACTTGCCATGTTCTTTATCACAAAACCTATGGCTTCTCTGTTGATCGTTGAAGCTTGTTTTTAACGGTTATGACTGAATTTGGGTGTTTGAGGGTGAAAACGGTTTCCGCTGATTTCGGTAATTTCGCGTGAGTGGGTGAGAAACTGAGTCTAAACCCTAAACAATGTACTGCAAGGGAGTACTTTAGATTCGAGAGATCAATCTGTACAAATCCGGCCTAAACCAAGAAATGGCCGTTCCAGACTTGCTTCGGTCACAAAGTGAAGGAGAAGGGTTGGTTTTTAGGGAGGGAAGCGAAGAAAGTGTTGAGACCAGAATAGTTGATTCTGGAAGAGTAGTTGTTTGACTTGTATCAGAAAGTGAAAGCTAACAGATGGGTAAGCTAGCAAGTGGTTTCTGAGTGTTGTATGCTCCTGACCAAAACTTGTGTTTGGTGGAAATAAGTAAGACCTATTTATACAAGTCGTAACATAACGTACTCTGGTCTCGTAGAAAATGGAAACGGCTGAGTAAAGTGGAAGGAGGTGATAAATGGGTAACGCCTGGAATTGATGTTCCATAATGAAAGGAGCGTTTCACCATTATTCCTTGTATTTACTAACCGACTCATTCTTATGACACTTTCATGTAATGGGCGTAGTGTACGCCGCACGCTGTAAACCGCCAAACCAATACCCTCTATGAGCATCCCCAAGTTAGTGACATGTGTTAGATGTCTCGAGTGTTTTCATGGGAAAACGTGTAGCAAGGTGTTACGTGTGGCATGGTGGCATGCCAGTGGCCATGGTAGAGTCGACATGGCTTTGCCAAAGAATAGGCGCGGCCAAATTTGGGGTTTAGATGCAAACCATGATGTTTTGGCTTTCGGCCGTAAGTTAGGTGGCGAACTTGGACGGCTGAGATCTGCATCTCAGATGGAAGGATAGACGTTGATCGTTGTAACCCTCCGTTTGGCAGCCAGCGACATGTGGTAGGGCCGGCATGCCTTGGCGCGAAGACGTGGCTGGCATGGTTTGCCATTGGCACGGTGGTGCAGCTGGCATGGTCGGCATGCCTTGGCGCGGAGACGTGGATGGCATGGTTTGCCATTGGCACGGTGGTGCGGCTGGCATGGTCGGCATACCTTAGCGCGGAGACGTGGCTGGAATGGTTTGTCATTGGCACGGTGGTGCAGCTTGTATGGTCGGCATGCCTTGGCACGGAGACGTGGCTAGCATGGTTTTCCATTGGCACGGTGGTGCGGCTGGCATGGTCGGCATGCCTTGGCGCGGAGACGTGGCTGGCATGGTTTTCCATTGGCACGGTGGTGCGGCTGGCATGGTCGGCATGCCTTGGAATGGAGACGTGGCTGGCATGGTCTGTAGTTGCAGGAAATCCCACACTACACCCCTCACAAGAATCCACACAATCAAATCATTTTAAGATGAACAATTATAAGTTTTATTGATGAAATTCCAGAAATATTACAAGATGAAAAGGAGATAAACCAAAGAATTACAACCACTCTAAAATTTCTCTCTCTTAATGACTTTCTCAACACTCGAAAAAGATCTCCTCTCCGTAAGCCTATTCGGTTCTTTATATAGGACATTACATAGTGGATGACAGCTAAGCTGTCCTTTATTTTCGGGTATGTCTTGCGAAGTATCGCAAATGTACAAATGTCAAATCTCGCGACACTCCTCGATCTCGCTACATCTTCACATCTTTCTCGTGTTTTGGCTGTCGTCTTCCGTTACGTCGTTTTTACTTCCCGGCCAGCGATATCTTCGCAGTATGTCGTTTATGGATTTCGCGAGAATCTTGGTGTTGCGATATTCTGATCCTACATCTTGCCTCTTCTCATGTCTTCTCTGCGAAGAAGAGAACGTCATAAGAACTAGTATTTTTAAAATGCCGCAGCTGTTCATTTCTTCATATTTTTCTGTATTTGTATGATTCCGTACTATTACGCTTAATTTATTACACGTGTCTCTTCTTCCACCCATTTCTTGACACATCTCTTTCTACTGTTATTTCTCAACCGTTCACGTCCCTTCTCGCATTAAATGCGTTTATCTTCTCGAGAATTCTTCTCTATATATAGTTTTCTCACCCTCCTCTTCTTCTTTTTTACTTTCTCTCTGCAATTTTTCTTCAACTCTCCTCCGTAATTTCCGTTTCTGCTACTGTAAATCTCCGTCTTCTTTTTTCTTTTGATCTTCAGTTCTTCATTCATTCCCATACTGAAAATGGCTCCAACCGGTCACAAATACGAAGCTTCTTTTGAAGAAATTCAAAAAGATCTTCAAGGAAAAGGTTTTACTTTAACCACCATTCCCGGTCAGGAATCTAAATCCATTCTTTCTGCCAAGTTGTTCACTGATCATTATTGTGATGATCATGAATCATAATTTTACTTGGTCAAATTCTTGCAGGCCTTCCCATTCCTCTTTATAACCCTAACCTTCCGTTATTCTATGGAATTGTTGCTCATGCGAACTTCTCGCGAGCTGTCTATCAATTAAGCGGGGATTACATTCGCTTAATACTTGAGTTCGCCAATCGTGGCGCTGGTAAGGGGTCTATTTACCCAACAGAAGTTAGAGACCCAAATTTTAAGGAATTGGCGATACTCGCTGAAAGATACACAGTCGAGAGTTTCTACGAGAATTATGAATTCATTCCTATGAGGAGGGATAATACTCGCTGGGGTGTCCGTCTGAAAAGAAAGGATGATGTTGCTGACAATAAGCTCCTTATGCAAGACATTGACTGGCATTCTGGTAAAAACAACGTCCCGCGTCACTCTAAAGACGATAGATGGTGTGTTTTTCCATTGGTGTTAAAGGGGCCTTATATCGCAGGCTCGAATGTACTTCTTGCGAACTTCGCTACTTATCGACCCTGGGTATTCAATTGGCCCGAGAAGAATAAAGAGGTATGTCTTCCAACTTCGCGTACTTCGTAATCTTTCATTGGTTGCTTATTCCCTTATTCTTTGATTCTCGTGAAAATTTTTAGATTGAAAAGTTAAGATTGAGCTACAATCGGACCGGGAAGGTGAGCACTTTAGCTGCTCTTCGCTCCGTCATGGATGAAGTAAGAAACACTTTATATATATTTTTTTAACAATATTATTGCCTCTGTTTCTTATCTTCATTTGTGTGCGAAGGTTAGTGTTGAAGTTGTTGGAGAAGAAGAAAACCCTGAGGCTGCGAAAGCCAAAGGTAGAGATAAAAATCCTCTTCGCAAGGAGAAGTCTGTTGTTCCGCCTCTGAAGAAGCGAAAATTTCACCTCCCCTCTCCTTCGAATCCTCTGTCAGGTGAAAATTCTGGTGATGAGGAATATGATGATGTGGATATCCCTTCTTCAAATTCTCCAGCTGGATCTTCTATGGCACAGCTGTCTAGCATCTTTTCTGATTCTATGCAAGGGATGAGTGACGATCGCCTTTCTAATACATGCAAGGCTCTCGCGAGTATTTGCGATTCACCTTTGCTTGAGAGTGATAGTTCTCTTCATGGGGTCTCCAGATCAGTGACTCCAAGCTTCTTAAATTTACTTAGTGTCTTGGTATGTTCTCATTTTCTTATTTTTTTTTATAGTTTTGATTTTAAATCATATCTTTTTAACTTCTTTGTTTTCTTTTGTAGTCCGGGAGAGCTTCCTTTGCTGTTGCCTCAGATCTTGAGAAGAGGCGCAGTATTCTCGAAAAGAAGAACCTTCAGTTTCGCAAGAAAAATGAAGAATTGGGAGTTGAAGCTACTTCTCTTCGTAAGAGAAATGAATAATTGGAAACTGAAACTGCCATTCTTCGCGAGAAGAACAAGCAATTAGAAGCTGACTCTGCCACTCAGAAGAATAAGATTTCTAGCCTTCAAAGCTCCAACCAACAGCTTTATGGTATGAAACTTTTCCCTTTTCCTTTGTTTTGTTCTCTTGTCATCTTCCTTCATCTGACTTATCATTTTCGCAGACGTTTATAACCTTTCTGAGGAAGCCATTCTTCTTCATTCATTTCCTGAACCTATGGATGATGATGCTCTTCTGGCTCATCTCAACGATTCTTTGGATAGTTTTTAAAATAACAAAATTAAATCTCTTCCTCTAAATGAACTTCAATCCAGATTTCGCCTCTTAGAACTTGATCATAGATCTAGCTTAAGCTTAGCCAACCAACTTAAACGTCTGTATCTTAGTTCTAAAGAGAAAATTAGTATTTTAAGGAAGAAAATTAGTGATCTCATAGATGATAAAGATCGCATTGCTAGACAAGGTGCTCAAGCATTAGCGAAATTCCAAAAGGCTCTTCTTGAAGTTCAAATTGAACGGGATGAATCCATCCGTCAAAATGCTATTCTTAGCGAAAGAGAGAATCAAATTCGTTCCCTTCTTCTCATAAACAATGATGATGAATTTGCTTGGGCTGCGAAGGTTCTAGATGATGCCAGAAATAATTTAGGTGTTAACATTAGTCTTCAAGATGAGCATACGGCCTTGGTTAGAGATATGGTTTCTGACAGAGAAGGTTGTTAATTATTCTTCTTTATTTAATTGTTTGCATAAAATTGTCACCAAGTTGCTGATTCAAAGTTATATGTTCGCAGGTTCAAAAAGAATTGAAGAACTTGAATCGAAGCAAGGTTCAAAAAAGAATTGAAGAACTTGAATTCCCCAAAATATGCAAAAGAGCAACTTGCCAAAAAAGAATAAATATTCTAACTTCAATAGTAAAAATTTTACTAACCAAAGATCAAGAACTTGAATGATGCTATTCTTTTCAACCCAATCGAATCAAACTATTGAGATGGTTGCCAAAAACCCTTCTTTCTTGATGAAGTTCCCCATATGTCTTCTCTGGATAAATATTCTAGAAGAGGAATCAAGAACCAACTAAAAGAATCAAATGAGAAATAATTTTGTTTTCCTTTTTCTTCCTTTGTAATATTTGTACAATCATTTTTTCAATCTCCCATTTTAAGAATGATCTTTGCAATTTCTATCTTTCTTTTCCAACACAGGATTTCACCATACACTTGCAATCAAACTATTGAGATGGTCTCATAACTGATGACAATAACATCCTCGAGTTACCGAACATCATGATCTAAGTACCCTTGCCTTCTTGATGAAGTTCCCCAAAATATGTCTTCTCTGGATATTTCTGATAGCGATGCTAGTGAAGAAGAAGAGGAATCTGATGAAGATAAAAAAGCTGAAGGATCTGATGAAGATAATGAAGAGGAAGAATCAAATGAGAAATAATTTTGTTTTCCTTTTTCTTCCTTTGTAATATTTGTACAATCATTTTTTCAATCTCCCATCTTTGGGTGTATTCTTTTTTTGCGAATTTTTTGAGTCTTTGAATACAATTTCTATCTTTCTTGTTTCTTCCTGCACATAAATGGCAATTCTTTTTTGCAATATGGTTAATCAATATATGCGTAAATCTGTTATATGAAGACAAATAACACGCTCATGTTCATTCCCATACTTACCTCTGTTATTTGTATTCGAATGGGAGATTAAGCATAATTTCGCAGATATTTTCTGCTGAAATTTATCATTGCGACAAGATCGCAGGACATCCTTACATTTTCATGTAATGACCCATTGATCTTGCATTATCATTTCTCTTGTGTGGTCTTATTTTGCCTTCCTAGTTAAAGGTCTTATTTTGCCACCTCTCATTTTTGCGACAAGATCGCAGGACGTCTTTACACTTTCATGTAATGACCCATTGATCATGTCTTATCATTTCTTTAGTATTATTGCCTCTGCAGGATATTTTTCTTGCGATAATATGACAGGCCTAAATATCCTTGCGAACGTAAAGCCCCATGACATTGCCATCTTTGCGACGAAATCGCAGGACGTCCTTACATTTGCATGTAAGGACCCACTGATCTCGTCTTATCTACTCTTTTGTATTTTTGCCTCTTCAGGATTGTTGCACGAGTATGACAAGCCTAAATATTCTTGCGAACATAAAGTCTCATGACATTTGTGTCTTTTTTGACACTATCAGCTCCCTTATGGAGGGTGCCGCCCTTATCTTCCCCCTGGTTGCCCCTTCAAGGAGGCGTACTTCTGCCATACAAGGCTAGCTCCTCCCATCCGGTCATAACAACAACCAGTTGTTTTCGCAGCCTCTTATCCCTTTTGCCTATAGGGCTTATGGTTACGAGACTGCACCCTAAGTGGAGTTTTCTTCGGGCCGAGTGCAGCATAAGCCGAGACTTGCCAAGAATGGCCGAGACACTTCAAATGCCCCAGACACCCTTGGCTCAACCGTGTACCTCGGCGCCTTGGTCAAATGCTGACTCCTTAGGAGAGACCCCTGGTCGTCCAATCTAAGTCACTAGCTTAGATTGAAAATCCAAGGTACCTCTCCTGGATGGGTTTTATTACCCCAATCTCCATGACTCAGGTTCCAGGGGCGGTGTAACCTTTTCCCTGAGCCACGTTACAGATACCCCCTTACATGACGCACTTTAGGTACTTTGCCTCTTACGAAATTTTATTCGCGAACTAGGGTGTACGCCATGAAGGTTCGTCCCATTCTGATTATTTTGTTAATTCTTTGTTATATGTAATATAGGTACCGCCTACTATAACGCACTTTAGGTACTTTGCCTCTTGCGAAATTGTGTTCGCGAACTAAGGTGTACGCCATAGTAAGTTCGCCTCTTTCTGATTATTTTGTTGATTCTTCTGCCCATATAAGCTCTTTTGTACTTTCGCAACGCATTTGCCATTTGTAAAATATATTTTCTTCTTATTCATATCAACTCTTACACGATTCCATTTTCACCACTCACGAATTTTTTTTTTTTTTTTTTTTTTTTTTTAAAAAAAAACAACTTACATTTGTCGTCTCCCTCCCCAGTTTTTCTCTGACAATCAACAATTACAGTTATTCTTTAAGTCTCTTACTTCTGCTACTTTCTTCCTCTGTATTTTTGAAGTTTCCTGTCATTTTCTTGTCCATTGCGAAACCTTCGCCACTTTCTGTCTTCATCATTTTTTGATTTTGCAGCATTTCTTCCTCTATTTGCTCTATTACATCTACCATTAATCTTTCACCTCTTTGTTTTTCTTTAATGTAGTTTTTCCAACTCCTCTGTTTCGCAGCTCTTTCTTCGCAGGATTCGATATCAACCTCATAACACTTCTTTCCTTCAACCCAACCTCCCTTTATGATGCCAACACCAGTGGGATGAGGGAACTTGATACATTGATGGAAAGTTGATGCGACACCTAAGATCTCATGTAACCATGGTCGTCCGATCAGGGCGTTGTATGGTGATTCCACATCAACTACGCAGAATAAAATTCCAGAAGATAATCCTTTCAGTGGAATTCGCATATGAACTTCTCCCTTTGGCTTATTTGCGGTACCATTAAAACCATAAATTTTATAGGTTGAAGGTATCAAATCTGCATATTTTCCTCCCATAGTTTTGTAGGTATGATAAAAAAGGATATTCATAGAACTCCCGGTATCAATTAAAATTCTATTAATTTCCCATGAGTTTTTCGCTTCATCATCATTAGGTTTTGGGTTAATCTCCAATCTCACCACCAATGGGTTGTCATGCATTCCTCCACCTTCAGGTACTTCTTCCGCGGTAAAAGAAATGATCTGCTTCTGACATTCTTCCAGTTGCGACGTCTTCGCGATGTTCATTATTTCTTTATCATTGGCATCCCTTGCGAAAACCCTGCTGAGAGTAATATCGTGGAAATCTTCAATTGTCTTGTACGAATGTACAATAGAGTTACAAAACAGATTTTTTGCATTTGCCCCAACTTCTATCACAAATGTTTCACGTTCTTTTGTTGTGTTCGCCCTGGGAATTTCTGGAGGAGGTGGTAATGCTTGAGGTTGAGCTTTCCTTACTAGAAAATGATTTAATTTTCCCTGATCTATCATCCTGAGAATGATTCTCTTTATATTTCTGCAGTCATTTGTTGTATGTCCATGGAAATGGTGATAAGAACAAAATTCATGGCTTCTCTCGTTTGGAGGTGGCTCATTTCCCATGTTCCATGGTGTTGGTATATTTTCCATCAAGATTATAGCTTCCCATATTTTCTCCACGCTAGCATTCAGAGGTGGCATCTCAATTTCTTCCCATACTATCCTGCGGCTTCCTTGTCCCCTATGATAATTTTGCCTTTGACCTCCATAATTTTCTTGCGGCTGATCAAGTCTTTGAATTTTGTTATTTCCACCGCGGTTATAGAAATTTCTTTCTCTCTCGTATTCTTCTTGGTCACGACTCCCCATAGCTACTAGCTTCTGCTGATTATCACCCATTATCAACTCTGGTTGTCCTTGCGAAGTGCTCGCCACTGTATTTATCAACTTAGGTAACAAGCTTGCATTCGCTACATTTGAACTCGTGTTCGCAACTGGGTATGATTCCATCTCATTTTGTTTTTCCTCGAGAGCAATATATTCCTCCTGTAATTCTCGCAGCTCCGTCATTGTGATTGTGTTCTTAACTCTGAAAATTTGAATGTATAACAGATTGGTTGCGAACATAGCATTAATGAATGATAAAATGAGATATCTCTCATCAACACGACCCACCATGTCGCTACACATTGTCTTCCATCTCATGGTCAAAGGTTTTAAACTTTCACCAACCCTTTGATTTAATCCAAATACATCTTCAATACCAGGTCGCGAGAAATTGTTACTTATGTACGCCCCTAAAAATATAGCCTGTAAATGATTGAAGGATGCTATAGTATTTTTTGGAAGCCTTCAAACCATTTCAGAGCTTCTCCTGTTAAACTTGATGCAAAGTATTTGCACAATATAGCGTCATGATTTTCCCATTGTAACATACATCTCAAATAAGCTTTGATATGTTGTATTGCACAAGTTGATCCATCAAAAATGCATTTTGTTAATGGGTACTTGCCTATTCAAATCATCAATTGTCTCCTATTTTTTCTTATTATTTAACATTCCTCTCATTTCCGGGAATTTGTTCCTTCTTCCAATTGTATTTCCCATCATTTCTTCTCGTATATCATGATTGTTTTTAGGCTTCATCCAATTGTCTCCTACCTCCTTCTTTGAATCACTTATTATTTAACATTCCTCTCATTTCCGCTAGCTCTTTCAAAATTTGTTCGTTTATGTATCATCATTTTCTTCTCGGCAAATTGCATTTTGGGGGAATTCCTTCTAATTGTATTTCCGTGTGAATGGGGTTTTCTCAGGTCAACCGCGACTTCTTCTATAGCTTCATCCAATTGTCTCCTACCTCCTTCTTTCTTATTATTTAACATTCCTCTCATTTCCGCTAGCTCTTTCAAAATTTGTTCGTTTATACTAGAATTATCTTCCATTTGCCCTTTTAACTCCGCCTCTCTTCTTCATTTGGGTTGTAGGCTAACTAATACATATGATTCAAATGATATCACTAATGCGCTGACAATAAGACACAAATTAGACATTGAACCCAACGCGAGCGAGTATCATCAAACACCCTTGTTAACAAGATGAACTCATATCCGTTTTGATTCTCTTGATCATCATTTTCTTCTCGTCTTTCTCTGCGACCTTCTCTTTCATTCCTTTCATGGATTCGCACACCATTATATCTCTCATTTTCTCCTCTTTGCGGTCTTTCAGTTCTCCTTAGTACTCTATCGTATTCTTCATTGATATTATCATTATTGCGATTACGCTCACGCCTCTTTTCTCGATTATCATGATTGTTTTGGCGAATTGCCTCTTGTAATTCTTGTTCTTCCATTTATGCTCTTAGTCTTTCCCTCTCGCGAGCTAGATGTGCTTGTTCAGTATAATGCCTTTCAATTTCATCCTGAATTGCTTGGTGATTTCTTTGTACTTCTCTCCCATGTAATATTCTCCTTCTTTCTTCCTGATTTTCTCCATCCTCTTGATTATTTCGCCTCTGTCGGTGTCTATCTCTCTGATTTCCATCGTTTTTCCCATCTTGGAGAGTTTCACCATGTTGGATATAATGATCTCCCCTTATTTCTCTTCTTTCGCGGCGTTCCTCATCTAAATTTTGTATCTCTTCTTGAATTTCTTCATTAGCATTTTCTACAGGCATAACTCGTCTTACTTCTTCCCTTACTGATCTTGATCTTGTAGTGCTTCTTGACCTTCTGTTCTGTAACCTTATGTTTTCCCTCCTTAGCTCATGGTTTTGCCTTGTCAAATTTGCACGTTCTTCTGTTTCTAATCGCCTTTCTTCGCGTATTGTTTGTCTCAATGCCTCTAAAGCTGTAATCTCTTCGTTTCCATGAATTATTCCTCCAATCATTTCTTGATCTCTCTCTTCTTGTCCATTACCTCCTAATTGCTGCTCTTCCCCTATTTTATCTACAGAATCCGATCGCCAAGTGTGTAGGATTAGAATATCGCGACATCAACACTTTGCGAGATTAGTAAATGACGACATTGCGAGGGAGTCGCAGGGAAGTAAAATAAATGACGCAATGAATGACGACAGCCAGAACATGAGAAAAATATGAAGACTCAGCGAAATTTAGGAGTATCGCGAGAATTGATACATGTACACTTGCGATGTTTCGCAAGACATTCCCGAAAATAAAGGACAACTTAGCTGTCATCCACTGTGTACTACCCTATATAAAGGGTTGAGTAAGTCTGTTGTGAGGGGGGTTCTTTTTGAATTGTTAAGCAAGTCATTAGGAGAGAGAAAATTTTAGAGTGGTTGTAATTCTATAACCCATTTCTATTTCATATTGTAAAGATTCAAGTATTCAATCAATAAGAATCATAATCATTCATCTTAAAATGACTTAATTGTGTTTATTCTAGTGAGGGGTGTAGTGTAGGATTTCCTGCAACTACATAATGGCGCTAGAAACAGGGATGGAATAGAAATCAACCTTGTGAATTGAAAGAATCAGGAGTAACAAGAAAGAAATTTCGTATAATTTTCAACAACTTACTAAAATTGAGAAATGGCTAGAAGAAGGAATACATCAGAACAACCAACAACTGTTAGAAAAAGCGGGAGATTGGCTGGAGAACGGAGAAATGAAGTAGGTGAACCATCAAGAATAAACGCAAGAGATAGAGAAGAAGGTCAAATTCAACCACCAATTCAACCAGCACCGAATAGAGTAATAGATTATGATAGGGTGAGTGTGCATACATGGAGATCAAATTCTATGGAAGAAAGAGAAGAAGTGCAACAATTGATAAATTATGGACAAGAAGAGAGAAATCGAGAAGAAATGGGAGAAACAATCCATAGAAATGAAGAAGTCGCAGCATTAGAAGCATTGAGGCAAACAATACGTGAAGAAAGGCGATTAGAAGCGGATTAACGTGCAAATTTAACAAGGCAAAACCATGAGTTAAGAATGGAAAATATGAGGTTGCAGAATAGAAGGTCGAGAAGTAATACCAGGTCAAGATCAGGATCGGTTAGAGAAGATATGAGGAGAACATTACCTGTAGAAAATGTTAATGAAGAAAATCTAGAAAGAGAGCCAAATCTTGGTGAAGGATGTTGCGAGAGAAGAGAAGTGGTAGAAGATCGTTATATTCCACAACCTGAAATTCTACAGAATGGCCAAAATGACGGAAATCAAGAAAATAGGCAGCGTCAAGTGCAGAATAATCCAATTGGTGGAGAAAATCAGGAAGAAGGAAGAAGAATACTGTATGGGAGAGAAACACAGAGGAAACAAACGGAGATTGAAGATGACATCGAAAAACATTATATTGAACAAGCGCGTTTAGCTTGCGAAAGGGAAAGATTAAGAGTAGAAATGGAAGAACGGGAATTGGAGGAAGCAATTCGGCAAAATAATCATGACAATCGAGAAAGAAGGCGAGAGCAAAATCGCAACAATGGAAATATCAATGAAGAATATGAAAGAATACAAAAGAGAACTGATAGACAACCAAGAAGAGAAAATGATAGATATAATGGTGTGCAAATTCGTGAACGAGATGAAGGAGAAAGTCGCAGACAAAGAAGAGAAGAAAATGATGAACAAGAAAATCAAAATAGACATGAACGCAGAAGGAGAGAGGCAGAACTAAAAAGACCAATAAATCCGAATCCTGATGTAAATAAACAAATCTTGAGAGAGTTGGCAGAGATGAGAGGAATGTTGAACAATAGAAGGGGAGGAGGAAGAAGACAATTGGACGAGGCCATCGAAGAGGCTGCGAAAACCCCCTTTACACTAGAGGTGCAGTTAGGAGGAATACCCCCAAAGTGCAATTTACCCGCGTTAACCAGCATTTTTGATGGAACAACTTGTGCAATACAACACATCAAAGTGTATGTGCGATGTATGTTACAATGGGAAAATCATGATGCCATATTGTGCAAATATTTTGCATCAAGTTTAACAGGAGAAGCACTGAAATGGTTTGAGGGTTTACCAAGAAATACAATCACGTCATTCAACCATTTACAAGCTATATTCTTAGGGGAATATATAAGTAACAACTCCTCGCGACCAGGAATTGAAGATGTATTTGGGCTGAAACAAAGAATTGGCGAAAGTTTGAGACACTTAACTGTGAGATGGAAGACAATGTGTAGCGAAATGGCTGGACGAGTGGATGAAAGATATCTTATTCTATCATTCATAAACGCAATGTTCGCGACCAATTTGTTATATATTCAAATTTTTAGAGTCAAGAATACAATTACAATGACTGAGTTGCGAGAACTCCAGGAGGAATTTATTTCTCTAGAGGAAAGGCAAAATGAGATGGAATCATACCCAGTTGCGAATACAAATTCAAATGTTGCAAATGCAAGCTTATTACCCAAATTGATAAACACAGTAGCGAGTACTTCGCAAGGGCAACAAGAAAGGATAATAGATGATGGACAACCAAAGATAGTAGCTATGGGAAGCCGTGATCAAGAAGAATTTGAAAGGGAAAGGAACTACTACAACCGTGGCGGCAATAACAAAATTCAAAGACTTGATCATCCGCAAGAAACTTATGGAGGTCGAAGGCAGAATTATCATGGAGGACAGTGAAGTCACAGAGTAGTATGGGAAGAAATCAAAATGCCACCACTAAATACTAGTGTGGAAAAAATATGGGAAGCTATGCTCTTGATGGAAAACATACCTGCACCGTGGAACATGGGGAATGAGCCACCACCAAGTGATAGAAGTCACGAGTTCTGTTCTTACCATCGCTTTCATGGACACCTAACAAATGACTGCAGAAATATAAAAAGAATCATCCTCAGAATGATCGACCAAGGAAAGCTAAATCATTTTCTAAAAAATAAAGAGAAAGTTCAACCGTTACCACCACCGCCAGAAATGCATAGGGCAAACTCAGCAAAGGAGAAAGAAACATTCGTAATAGAAGTTGGAGCGAAAGCTAAAAATTTGTTTTGCAACTCCATTGTACATTCATACAGAACAATTGAAGATTTTCATGATAATGTTCTCAGTAGGGTTTTCGCGAGGGGTGCTGATAATAGAGAAGTGATGAACATCGCGAAGACATCGCAGTTAAAAGAATGGCAAATGCAGATTATTCCATTCACTGCAGAAGAGATTCCTGAAGGCAGAGAGACGCATGATAGCCCATTGGTCGTAAAATTGGAAATTAATCCAAAACCTGTAGATGGTGAAGATGATGAAGCAGAAAATTCTTGGGCGATCAATAGAATCTTAATTGATACGGGGAGCTCAGTAAACATTCTTTTTTACCATACTTATAAAACTATGGGTGGGAAGGATGAAGAGTTGATACCTTCGACGTATAAAATATACGATTTCAATGGCACAACGAATAAGCCTAAAGGAGAAGTTCATATGAGAATACCTTTGCAAGGATTATCAACTGAAATTTTGTTCTGTAGTCGATGTGGAGTCCCCTTATAATGCATTGATCGGAAGGCCATGGTTGCACGAAATTCAGGTGTAGCGTCGACTTATCATCGGTGTATAAAGTTTCCTCATCCTAGCGGTGTTGGAATTATAAAGGGAGACTGGATGGAAGGACAAAAATGCTATGAGATTGATGTGGAGAGTTGTGAGGAAAAAGCTGCAAAAAGAAAGGGTTGGAAGCAAAATATAAAAGATGAACAAAGAAGAGAAAAGTTGATGGTGGATACCATAGAGACAAGAGGTGAAGATACATTGCGAAGCAGGTGCATGAAAGCAGTTGAAAATTATGATGGAAAGGAATCATTAAGAGGTTTGAATGGTGCAGAGGCAGAGAGCAGCAGGAGCAAAAAGTGTAAGAAATGAATAATCATTTTTATCAAAATCAATGACAAAGGCATATCAAGAGTAGGAGGAAGAAACAATAATTGAAGAAGAAATGCGCGAGAATCTCGCCATCAAGAATGTATGAAATTTTGATTGAAGAATTGAAATGAGATTACTATAAACAAAGCAAGATTGCGCGATAGCTTCGCAAACAAAATAACAAGAGAAAACCAAAAATGAATGATTGCATGAATTAACAAAAATGAAAGAGTGAGTGAATGGGACGAACCTTTATGGCGTACACCCTATTTCGCGAATGATATTTCGCAAGAGGCAAATGTAAGACCTAAAGTGCGTCATATAAGGGGGTATCTCTTGACATGGCTCAGGGAAAAGGTTACACCGCTCTTGGAACCTGAGTCATGGAGATCTGGGGACCATGAAAGCCTATCCGGGAGAGATACCTTGGATTTCCAACTATATATATAAGGTTATACCCTGGTTGGACGCCCGAGGGTCTCTTCCAAGGAGTCAGTGTATGCTCAAGGCGCCGAGGTACACAGTTGAGCCAAGAGTGCCTGGGACATTTGAAGTGTCTCGGCCATTCTTGGCAAGTCTTGGCATATGTTGCACTCGGCCCGAAGAAAACTCCACTTAGGGTGCAGCCTTGTAACCATAAGCCCTATAGGTATAAGGGATAAGAGGCTGCGAAAACAACTGGTTATTGTTAAGACCGGATGGGAGGGGATAGTCTTGTATGGCCGATGTACGCCTCCTTGAAGGGGCAACCAGGGAGATGATAAGGGCGGCACCCTCCATTAGGGAGCTGATAAGTGTCACAAGACGGCAATGTCATGGGGCTTCATATTCGCAAGAACATTTAGGCCTGTCATATTGTCGCAAATGAAAAATCCTGCAGAGGCAAAAATACTAAAGAAATGATAAGACAAAATCAATGGGTCATTACATGAAAGTGTAATGACGTCCTGCGATTTTGTCGCACGACGTCAATGTCATGGGACTTTATGTTCGCAAAGAATATTTAGACCTGTCATATTGATGCAAAATGAGGGGTGGCAAAATAATACCTTTAACTAGGAAGGCAAAATAAGACCACACAAAAACAATGATAAGACATGATCAATGGGTCATTACATGAAAGTGTAGCGACGTCCTGCGATCTTGTCGCAATGACGAATTTCAACATAAATGATGATAAAATAACATAAGAAATTGAGTAAGCAAACAAGCTTGCGAATACGGCTATATTTCTTCACTTATTTGTGGAGAATTAGCAACAGCAGTTGCGAAATTAAGAAATATCATTACTTAAAGATTATTAACTTAATTTCTCTCATGTGAAAATAAATAACAGAGGCAAGTATGGGAATGATTAGAATAAAAACTTGTTATTTATTTTCATATGATAGATTTACAATAAGAGATTACAAAATGGAAGGTTAGAAGGATAAATGTACAAATATCGCAGGAAGAGAAAAAGGAAAAAAGAACAATCTTTCAACTTATTCTTCTTCTTCATCAGATTCTTTATCAGATTCCTCTTCTTCGCTTGCTTCACTATCAGAGACATCTGAGGAAGGCATATTTTCAGGAATTTCATCGAGAAGACAAGGATATGAAGAAAGAGGAATGTTGTGGTCATTGCAAATTGCTTCAATAGTTTGATTGCGAAAACGCACAGACATCATTATTGAAATTCGCCACGTAGTTTGTAGTTGCTTCTTGACTTAGAATATTTTTCATTGCGAAGAGAGAAGTCTTTTGCAAGTTGTGCTTTCTCGATTCAAGTTCCTTGATTCTAGTTTGAAACCTCTTCTCGGTTCTGCGAACAAATGACAATGAGTTAGCAACTTAATAACATTTTATAAAAAAGAAGCGGAAAAATAATGAAGAACGATGAAACAACCTTCTCTGTCAAAATCATATCTTTAACCAAGGCATTATGCTCGGCATGAAGACTGACGTTAACACCTAAGTTATTTCTCGCATTATCTAGAACCTTCGCAGCCCAAGCAAATTCATCATCATTATTTATAACAAGAAGTGATCGAATTTGATTTTCTCGCTCATTAAGTATGGCATTTTGGCGAAGAGATTCGTCTCGTTCAATGTGGACTTCAAGAAGAGTTTTTTGAAATTTTGCTAATGCTTGTGCACCTTGATTAGCAATGCGATCCTTATCATCTATGAGGCTGCTAATCTTTTTCCTTAGAATATTATTACTCTCCTGGGAGTCAAGATATAAACGTTTAAATTGGTTGGCTAAACCTAAACTAGATCTATGTTCAATTTCTAAAAGATGAAATTTGGTTCGAAGTTCATTTAATGAGAGAGAATTAATCTTGTTTGAAGAACTACTTAAAGATTCATTGAGATGAGCGAGAAGAGCATCATCATCCATAGGTTCAGGGAATGAATGGAGAAGGATGGCTTCGTCAGAAAGATTATAAATGTCTGCGAAAATGATAAGTCAGGCAAAGAAAAATAAATGATAAAGTGGAAATGAAGAAAAGAGAAGGGTGTTATACCATAAAGTTACTGATTAGCACTTTGAAGAGTAGATATTTTTTCCTTTTGGGAAGAAGACTCAACTTCCAACTGTTGAATTTTAGCATCCTTCTTGCGAGATATCGCAACTTCAATTTCTAGTTCTTTGTTCTTCTCCTTAAGTTGAAGATTTTTCTTCTCAATATTGTTGCGTCTTTTCTCGAGGTCTGAGGCAACAACAAAGGAAGCTCTCCCAGACTATAAAGGAAAGTAAAGAAATTGTTAAGATAAGGTTTATAATCGAAATCGCAAAGAAATAAAGAAATATGAACATACCAAAGCACTGAGTGCATTTAAGAGACTGGGAGTCATTGTTCGAGAAACTCCGCGAAAAGAATCATTATCCACTAACAGGGGGGGCATCGCAGATATTAGCGAGAGCTTCGCAAGTGGCAGATAAATGATCATCTCCCAATCCTTGCATAGAATCAGATAAGACACTAGACAATTGCGCCATAGCAGAAGCGACCGAATGATTCTCCTTTGCAAAAGAAGTATCAACCTCATTTTCATCTTCGTCAGAATTCTTGCTGGTTTTGGAACTAGAACGAGAAGAGGGATGGAATTTCTGTTTTTTAGAAGATGGAGCAGAAGATTTATCCTTGCGAAGAGTGATTTTATTCTTGCCTTTAACTTTCGCAGCTTTGGGAATGTCAATTTCTTCAACGCCAACCTTCGCACACGAATGAAGATAAGAAACATAGGCAACAATATTGTTAAAAATAACAAAATAAAGTATTTCTTACTTCATCCGTGATTGATCGGAGTATCGCCAGAGTACTCGCCTTTGGACGTCTTCTATAACTCTTTTTCAATTTGGTAATCTGAAAATTTTGCAAGCCTAGTAAATATAAGAGGAAGGAAAAATCGTAAAGTAAACTTGAAATAGGAAATATACCTCTTTTGCCTTCTCGGGCCACTTAAATTCCCAAGGACGATATTCTGCGAGATTCGCAGGGAGTGTATGAGAACCTGCAATATAAGGTCCGCTCAAAAATAGAGGAACAACCCACCACTTCTCATCTTTGGAGTACCGAGGAACATTATTTTTACCCGAGTGCCAGTCAATATCTTGCATAAGCAGCTTATCACTGGAAATATTATCTTTTCTCATATTTATTACTTCATAATTTTCAAAAAAGTTTTCTACAGTATATTTCTCAATGACTATTTATAAACCTTGCGAATCTAGGATCTTTGACATCATCAGGATATAAAGATCCCTTACCAGCGCCACGGTTGGCGAATTCAAGCATTAGACGGATGCAATCACCACTTAGTTGATAAATAGCTCGCGAGAATTTCTCATGAGCAAGAATTTCATAGAATAAAGGCATCTCGGGATTGTAGAGAGGAATGGGAAGGCCTGCGAGGATTTGACCTAGCGAGATTATGATTTTCTGATCATCACACCGATGATCAGAAAACAACTTTGCAGAAAGTATAGATGAAGATTCTTGATCAGGAATGGTTGATAGGATGAAGCCCTTCTCTTGTAAGTTCTTTTGAGCTTCATTAAAAAGGGGCTTATATATACGACCAAGTGAAGCCATTTTTAGAGTATGGGAATGATTAGAAAATTGAAGATCAAGAGAAAGAAAGAAGGGAAGATTTACTGACAGCGAAAACGCAGTTGCGGAGGAAGAGAAGTTGCGAGAGGAAAATAAAAGAGAAGAAGAGAAGGGTGAGAAAACTATATAGAGAGAGAAGAAGCCTCGAGAAAACAAATGCATTTAATGCGAGATGGGACGTGAATGGTCAAGAATAAACGGTTGAAAGAGACGTGTCAAGAAAAGAGTGGAAGAAGAAACATCTGTAATAAATTCCGTGTAAAAATACGGGAGTGAAACAGATAAAGATGAACAATTGCGGCATTTCAAAATATTGGTTCTCATGACATTCTCTTCTTCGCAGAGAAGACATGAGAAGAGGCAAGATGTAGGATTAGAATATCGCGACATCAACACTTTGCGAGATTAGTAAATGACGACATTGCGAGGGAGTCGCAGGGAAGTAAAATAAATGACGCAATGAATGACGACAGCCAGAACATGAGAAAAATGTGAAGACTCAGCGAAATTTAGGAGTGTCCCGAGAATTGATACATGTACACTTGCGATGTTTCGCAAGACATTCCCGAAAATAAAGGACAGCTTAGCTATCATCCACTGTGTACTACCCTATATAAAGGGTTGAGTAAGTCTGTTGTGAGGGGGGTTCTTTTTGAATTGTTAAGCAAGTCATTAGGAGAGAGAAAATTTTAGAGTGGTTGTAATTCTATAACCCATTTCTATTTCATATTGTAAAGATTCAAGTATTCAATCAATAAGAATCATAATTATTCATCTTAAAATGACTTAATTGTGTTTATTCTAGTGAGGGGTGTAGTGTAGGATTTCCTGCAACTACAAAGTGTGTACGCTCACTCTGTCATAATCCTCAGTTCTATTTTGTATTGGTGCATGCTGAATTGGCGATTGAACCCGATTTTCTCCATTATTTCTTGTGTTTGCTCCTGAAGATTCTCCCATTTCATTTCTTTCTTCTCCAGCAAGTCTCCTACTCCTTCTAACAGTCGCTGGTTGTTCTGATGTATGTCTTCTTCTTGCCATTCTTTAATCTTAACGAATTGTTGAAAATTATATGAAATTCTTTATCTACTACTTCAAAATCTTCCAAATCACAATATCAATCTTCACTCGTTCCCTGTTTCTAGCGCCATTATGTAGTTGAAGGAAATCCCACACTACACCCCTCACAAGAATCCACACAATCAAATCATTTTAAGATGAACAATTATAAGTTTTATTGATCAAATTCCAGAAATATTACAAGATGAAAAGGAGATAAACCAAAGAATTACAACCACTCTAAACTTTCTCTCTCTTAATGACTTGCTCAACACTCGAAAAAGTTCTCCTCTCCGTAAGCCTATTCGGCTCTTTATATAGGACATTACATAGTGGATGACAGCTAAGCTGTCCTTTATTTTCGTGTATGTCTTGTGAAGTATCACAAATGTACAAATGTCAAATCTCGCGACACTCCTCGATCTCGCTACATCTTCACATCTTTCTCGTGTTTTGTCTGTCGTCATCCGTTACGTCGTTTTTACTTCCAGCCCGCGATATCTTCGTAGTGTGTCATTTATGGATTTCGCGAGAATCTTGGTGTTGCGATATTCTGATCCTACATGGTCGGCATGCCTTGGCGCGGAGACTTGGCTGTCATGGTTTGCCATTGGCACGGTGGTGCGGCTGTCATGGTCGGCATGCCTTGGCGCGGAGACGTGGTTGGCATGGTTTACCATTGGCATGGTGGTGCGGCTGGCATGGTCGACATGCCTTGGCGCGGAGACATGGATGGCATGGTTTTCCATTGGCACGGTGGTACGGCTGGCATGGTTGGCATGCCTTGGCACTGTAGGATCAGAATATCGCAACACCAAGATTCTCACGGAATCCATAAACGACACACTGCGAAGACATCGCGGGATGGAAGTAAAAACGACGTAACGGATGACGACATCCAAAACACGAGAAAGATGTGAAGATTTAGCGAGATCGAGGAGTGTCGCGAGATTTGACATTTGTACATTTACGAGACTTCGCAAGACATACCCGAAAATAAAGGACAGCTTAGCTGTCATCCACTATGTAATGTCCTATATAAAGAGCCGAATAGGCTTAAGGAGGGAGAGATCTTTTTCGAAGTGTTGAGAAAGTCATTAAGATAGAGAAAGTTTAGAGTGGTTATTGTAGTTGCAGGAAATCCCACAATACACCCCTCACTATATTTTGTTAAACTAATCCATTCAAAAGATAATAGAAGAACAATTATGAATGTTTATTAATAACTTTCTTGAATCTTTACACAGGGAAAATGAGATTACACTTACAAATGTTTCTCTCTTTCTCTCTCCTAATGACTTACTCTCAATCCCAAAAAGACCCCTTCTCGACAGATCCACCCATCCCTTTATATAGGATAGTACATAGTGAATGACAGCCTAAGCCGTCCCCTTATTTTCGGAAATGTCTTGCGAAGTGTCGCGGGCGTACAAATACTCATACTCGCGACACTTCTTAACTCTCGCCAGATTTCATATCTTCCTATCGTCATCCGGTCGTCATTTACATTCAATCCTCTGCATGATGACTCGCATGTTGTTATTCGTTGTCTTCGCGAATTGTTATTGTGGCGATATTATGATCCTACATCTTGCCTCTTCTCATGTCTTCTCTGCGAAGGAGAGAATGTCATGAGAATCGATATTTTTAAACCGCCGCAACTGTTTATTTGTACTTATTTCAGTTTCATCTTTCCATACGGACTTTATTACAGATGTCTATTCCTCCATTCTATCCCTGACACGTTTCTTTCATTCGTTTATTCCTGACCATTCACGTCCTTTCTCACATTAAATGTTCTCATTTTCCCCAAGGATGTTTCTCTCTATATATATTTTTCATATCTTTCTCTTCTCCTCTTTCGTTTTCTCTCTTGCAATTTTTCTTTTATCTTCTTCTTCCTCAAATCGCGCTTCTATTACTGCAAATCTTTGATCTCTTGTCATATCTTAGTCTTCGACTCTTTATTCATTCCCATATTTGATAATGGCTTCACTTAGTCGTATGTATAAACCTCGCTTTATTGAGATCCAGAAAAAGTTGCAAGATGAAGGTTTCACCCTTTCTACTATTCCTGATCAAGGAGGTTCATCTATACTCACTGCCAAGCTTTTCTCTGATCATAAGTGTGATGATCACAAGATTATTGTTTCGTTAGGTCAACTTCTCGCGGGACTTCCCATTCCTTTGTATGATCCTAAGATGCCACTCTTTTATGAAATCCTTTCCCATCCGAGCTTCTCATGAGCTGTCCATCAACTATGCGGCGATTGTATTCGCCTAATGCTCGAGTTTGCCAGTCGTGGTGCTGGCAAAGGATCTCTATACCCTAACAGTGTCAGAAATCCCGAATATGTAAATTTAGAAATAATCCCTGAGAAATACACGGTGGAAAACTTCTTTGAAAATTATGAAGTAATAGGCATGAGAAATAAGAAATCTCATTTAGGGCGCTCGGTTGAAGAGAAGAGATAATATCCCTGAGGATAAATTACTTATGCAAGATATCGACTGGCATTCGGGTAAGAACACTACTCCTCGCCACTCTAAAGATGAGAGGTGGTGGGTTGTTCCTTTGCTCTTAAGTGGACCTTACATAGCAGGTTCGCATGTACTTCCTGCAAATCTCGCAGGCTATCATCCTTGGGAATTTAAGTGGCCCAAGAAGGCGAAAGAGGTATATCTCCATAGTTTGCTTTTGCAATCCCTCTTTCCTCTTGTATTCATTGATTTTGTAAATTTCTGATTGCCAAACCGAGGAAAAGTTACAAGGCAAATCCACTGGCTAGCACCTTGGCAATACTTCGATCGCTACGGATGAAGTAAGAAATATTCTTTTGTATTACTTAACAATATTGTTGCCTCTATTTCTTATCTTCATTTGTATGCGAAGGTTGACGCCGAGGAAACGATAGTGCCGAAGGTTAAAGGCAAAGCTAAAGCCAATGCACGCAAGGATAAGTCTTCCGCTCCACCGTCTAAGAAGCGAAAAACTCAGCCCTCCTCTCATCTCAGCTCCAGTTCTGAGTCTTCCGGTGAAGATGATAATGATAATGATAATGTTTTGGATTCAACTTTCCAAAATGAAGCTCAACCATCCAATTCTCCTATGGATCAATTGTTCAGCATCTTCTCGGATTCTCTTCAAGGACTTGGAGATACCCATCTGACTTCTATATGCGAGAGCCTCGCCACTGTATGCAATGCTACACTACTGGATGGCAACGACTCTTTCAAAGGAGTTTCTAGATCTGTATCCCCTGGCTTCTTAAATGCACTTAATTCGTTGGTATGTTCGATCTCACGTTTCCTTTCCAATTTCATTTTCTAATTTGTACCTTAATAACCTTTGTACCTTTCTTCAGCCGGAAAAACCTCTTTTGTGGTTGCCTCGGATCTTGAGAGGAGGTATAATATTCAATTGAAAAAGAATACTCAATCTTGCATAAGGATCAAAGAATTAGAAGGCGAGTCTCGGGATATCGCGAAAAGATCCAACAATTGGAGACGAGTTTTACGCCCGAAAGACAAAGTTACCACTCTCCGAATGCTAATCAGCAGACTTTATGGTATAAAATTTTTTTCCCTCTTATTATTTTATTTTATCAATTTCCGTTGCTACCGACTTATCACTTTCGCAGATGTATATAATCTCTCCGAAGAAGCTATTCTTCTCCATTCATTTCTGAGCCTATGGATAATGATACTCTTCTCGCTCATCTCAACAACTCCTTAAGTAGTTCGTCGAATGTAATTAATACTCTTTCATTAAGCGAACTCCAAACCAAGTACCGCCTCTTAATAATTGAGCACGAGATCTAGTTTAAGTACAGCCAACCAGTTTAAACAAATGTATCTCGAATCTCATGAGGAAATCAAAATTTTAAGGAAGAAAATTAGTGACCATATAGATGACAAAGATCGCATTGCTAATAATGGTGCCCAGGCATTAGCAACATTTCAAAAGTCCCTTCTTGAAGTGCAAATGGAGCGAGATGAATTGCTTCGTCAGAATTCTTTACTCACTGAGCGAGAAAACCAAATTCGTTCACTTCTTATTATAAATAATGACGACGAATTCGCTTGGGCCGCGAAAATCTTAGATAATGCCAGGAATAATTTAGGTGTTGATGTTAGTCTTCATACCGAGCATACTTCCTTGGTTAAAGATATAATATCTGACAGAGAAGGTTTCTTATTATACCTTACTGTTTCTTACCTCTGCAATATTGCTGTTGAGTTGTTAACTTATCGTTGTCTATTTGCAGAGTCCGAAAAAAGATTTCAAGCAAGAATTGAAGAACTTGAATCTGAGAAAGCACAGCTCGCAAAGAATCTCAGCCTTCGCGAGAATAAGTATTCCAAGTTGAAGAATCAATTCCAAACTACAAAGTGGCGAATTTTAATAATGATGCTTATTCGTTTTATAATGAAGCCATGAAGTATGTTTGTAAAGATCATAAAATTCCTCTTTCTTTATATCCTTGGCTTTCCGAAGAAGTTCCCGAGAATTTGCCTATCTCAGACATTTCTGATAGTGAAGCCAGCGAAGAAGAAAATTATGGCGGCGAGAATAATAGAATTGAAGGATCAGATAGAGGAGAAGAATCGCCGAAGAGATAGTTCTTTTTGTTTCTTTTGCTGCGTGTAATATCTGTGCATTTCTGTGTCTTTTTTGTAAACTTCTTGGGTTTGTTGTCCATAAATTCCATCTTCATTCCCTTTTCTTGGCAATTTTTCTCTTGTAATATAATTGGCTTACATTATTAATGTATAACTCTTTCATGGGAAGATGGATAACAACATTTCATCTTTTCCATCCCACATTTGCCTCTGTTATTCATCTTCGGATGAAAGAATGAATTTTTTGAGATCCGCACGTTCTTCTTCTGATCAGGAATGATGTTTTAAATTTATAATTGCGATGGAATCGCATGAACTTTTCATTAAAGAAGAGATTGTTTGGTCTCGCCTTATTATTTGTGGTGGACTTCCAAGCTTGACCTTCCTAAGTAAAGGTCTTACTCTGCCACCCTTTATTGCGACAAGACCGCAGGACGTCTTTACACTTGCATGTAAAAACCCATTGATCTTGTCTTATCATTATTCAAGTATTTTTGCCTCTGCAGGATATTTTGTTTGCGACAATATGACAGGCCCTAAATTCTCTTGCAAAGTAAAGCCCCATGACATTGTCGTCTTGCGACGAAATCGCAGGACGTCTTTTACACTTTCATGTAAGGACCCATTGATCTCGTCTTACCCTCGCGTTAGTATTATTGCCTCTGCAGATCATTGCACAAATATGACAAGCCTAAGTTTCCTTGCGAAACAAAGCCTCGTGACATTTGCGTCTTTGGCACTTATCGGCTCCCTAATGGAGGGTGCGCCCTTATCACCTCCCCGGTTGCCCCTTCAAGGAGGCGTACATCGGCCATACAAGGCTAGCTCCTCCCATCCGGTCTTAACAACAACCGGTTGTTTTCGCACCTCTTATCCCTTATACCTATAGAGTTTATGGTTACAAGGCTGCACCCTAAGTGGAGTTTTCTTCGGGCCGAGTGCGGCGTGCGCCAAGACTTGTCAAGAGTGGTAAGGAAGTTCCATGCTCCCCGCACTCTTGACTCAACCGGCAGTACCTCGGCGCCTTGATCATACGCTGACTCCTTGAAAGAGACCCTCGGTCGCCCAACCAGTATAACCTACATATATAGTTGGGAATCCAAGGTATCTCCTCCTGATAGGCTTTCATGGGCCCCAAATCTGCATGACTCGAGTTCCGGGGCGGTGTAACCTTTTCCCCGAGCCATGTTAAGAGATACCCCCTTATATGACGCACTTTAGGTCTTACATTTGCCTCTTACGAAATTTTGATTCGCGAACTAGGGTGTACGCCATAAAGGTTCGTCCCATTCATTTATTCATTCATTGTTGTTAAATCATTCAATCATTCATATTTAATTGCTGAGTGATTTTTAATTTGCGAAGACATCGCACAATGTTGTTCATTCATTTTTGCCTCGGATTCTTCTCTTTGTCGAAATTCTCATATATCATTTCTTCTTAGTCTTGCCTTTGATATATCTTTGTCGATTACTTATCGCAGATCATTCAGCTTACTTTTTATGCCTTTTGTTCATTGCACTCTTTGCCTTAGTGTTATCCCCACCCTTGAAGGACTCCTTTCCATCGTAACGTTCGCCTGCTTCCATGCATTCCTCTGCGGCACTTCCAATGTTTCTCACAACGCCGTGATGAACTACAACCAATTATCTTTGCAACATCGTAACATTCGTCTATTACCGCGACACTTCGCGATGCTTCTTCATTTCTTATTTCGATAGTATCCACCATCAGCTTCTCTTTTCTCTGTTCATCTTTGATATTTTGTTTCCAGTCTTTCCTTTTAGCATTTCTCTCTTCACAACTCTCTCGTCAACCTCATAACATTTCACCTTCCTTCCAATCTCCTTTATAATGCCGATACCATTTGGATGGGAAACTTTATACATTGATGGTATGTTGATGCTACTCCCAAGATTTCGTGTAGCCACGGTCGCCCAATTAATGCGTTATAAGGAGATTCCACATCAACTACGCAGAATAAAATGTTAGCTGATAATCCTTGTAAAGGTATCCTCATGTGAATCTCTCCTTTAGGTTTGTTCATTTGTTAGTTAAAACCATAAATTTTGTATGTTGAAGGAATCAAATTTTCATCCTCTCCACCCATAGTCTTATAAGTATGGTAAAACAGAATATTCACCGAACTTCCAGTGTCGATTAGGATTCTATTGATTGCCCAACAATTTTACTCGCTTCGTCATCTTCTCCATCAATTGGTCTTGGATTAATGTCCAATCGCACCACCAACGGGCTATCATGTGCTTCTCTTCCTTTCGGTATTTCGTCTGCAGAGAAAGAAATAGTTTTTAACTGCCAATCTTGCAATTGCGACTTTCTCGCCAGGTTCATCACCTCTTTGTTATGAAAATCTCTTGCATATACTCTACTAAGCACGTTATCGTGAAAGTCTTCGATTGTACGATATGAATGAACGATAGAATTGCAAAATAGATTTTTGGCCTTTGTTCCCACTTCTATTACGAGTGCTTCTTTTCCCTTCTTTGAAAATGTTCTTTGCACTTCCGACGGTGATGTTGTTAGTACTTGCTTCCCTTTCTCTTCATTTTTTAGAAAATGAGCCAACTTCCCCTGATCAATCATTCGGAGAATGATTCTCTTTATGTTTCTGCAATCATTTGTTAAATGTCCATGAAAGCGATGGTAAGAACAATATTCATGACTTCTGTCGCTTGGTGGTGGTTCACTGCCTGCATTCCATGGTGGTGGTACGTCCTCCATTACAAGTATAGCTTCCCAAATTTTCTCAACACTAGCATTTAGTGGTGGCATTCTTATCTCTTCCCATACCACTCTACGATTTCTTGGCCTTCCATAGTTATTCTGCATTTGTCCTCCATAAGTTTCTTGCATATGATCTAATCTCTGAATTTTATTATTGTTGCCGCGGTTGTAGTAGTTCATTTCTCTATCAAACTCCTCCTGATCTCGGCTTCCCATAGCTACTATTTTCTGCTGTCCATCATCAACTCCGTTTTCCGGTTGCCCTTGCGAAGTGGTCGCTACTGAGTTTAAAAATTTTGGTAATAAGCTTGCATTCGCAGCGTTTGAACTTGTATTCGCAACTGGGTATGATTCCATTTCATTTTGTCTTTCTTCCAAAGCAATGTATTCTTCTTGAAGTTCTCGCAGCTCAGCCATCGTAATCGTATTTTTAATTCTGAATATTTGGATGTATAGCAAACTTGTTGCGAACAGAGCATTTACAAATGATAAAATGAGATATCTTTCCTCTACCCTTCCGGCCATTTCGCTGCACATTGTTCTCCATCTCATTGTCAGATGTCTTAAACTCTCGCCAACTCTTTGTTTCAATCCGAATACATCCTCAATTCCTGGTCGCATGGAATTGTTACTTATATAAGCTCCCAAGAAAATAGTTTGTAAATGGTTGAATGATGAGATTGTGTTTCTTGGCAATCCTTCGAACCATTTCAGTGCTTCTCCAATTAGGCTTGATGCGAAGTATTTGCACAATATGGCATCATGATTCTCCCATTGTAACATACATCTCATATAAGCTTTGATGTGTTGTACCGCACAGGTTGTTCCATCGAAAATGTTGGTTAATGCGGGCAGATTGCACTTAGGTGGTATTCCTCCCATTTGTACTTCTATTGTGAAAGGAGTCTTCGCAGCTTGCGATGGCTTCGTCCAACCTGTCTTCTTCCTCCTTCCTTCCTACTCTTGTTTAACAATTTTCTCATTTCTACTAGTTCTTTCAAGATTTGCTCATTTTCCTCGGGGATTTGATTCTGTGGTCTTTTTAGCTCTGCCTCTCGCCGCCTGCGATCATGTCTGTTTTGACCTTCTTGTTCATTATTTTCTTCTCTCCTTTCTCTGCGATTGTCTCCTTCGTCTCTTTCATCAATTCGCACACCATTATATATATCGTTCTCTCTTCTTGGTTCTCTATCAACTCTCCTCTGCATCCTCTCTTATTCTCCATTGACACGATTTTGTGCTCGCCTCCTTTCTCTGTTGTCGTGATTATTTTGTCGGATTGCTTCTTCGAATTCTTGGTTTTCCACTTCTGCTCTTACTCTCTCTCTCTCGCGGGCTAAGCGTGCTTGTTCAGCATAATGTTTCTCAATGTCGTCCACGATCTCTTGTTGCCTTCTCAATGCTTCTCTTCCATGCAGTATTGCTCTTCCTTCCGCGGCTGGATCATCTGGCCCCTGAAATCGCCTAGTTCCCTGATTTTCTTCATTCTGCTCATCTTGGAAATTCTCGGGACGGGGAATATAACGATCTTCTGCGTCCTCTCTTCTTTCATGATGTTCTGATCTGAGATTTTGTGCTTCCCGTTGGTTTTCTACCTCTGTAACTTCTGTTGGGAAAGCTCTCCTTCTTTCTTCCCTAGTCGATCTTGAACTCGATCTCGCAGTGCTTCTCGATCTTCTATTTTGCAATCTTATATTTTCCATCCTTAATTCATGATTCTGTCTCGTCAAGTTTGCTCGTTCCTCTGCCTCTAGTCGCCTCTCTTCATGTATCGTTTGTCTCAATGTTTCCAATGCTGTGAGTTCTTCATTTCCTGGATTCGTTTCTCCATTCATTCTTTGATCTTCTTCTCCTTGTCCATTGTTTACCAATTGTTGCTCTTCTTCCCTTTCCTCCTCAGAATCCGTCCTCCAAGTGTGCACGCTTACTCTATCGTAATCCACAGTTTCATTTGTTACCGGTGGAATTAAAGCTTGGACATGATTCTCTTCATCATTCCTCATATTCATTCTTGACGATTCTCCTCTTTCAATTCTCCTTTCTCCAGCAAGTCTTCCACTTCTTCTCACCGGTTGTTCAAGTACATTTCTTCTTCTAGCCATTTCTCTTTTGGTAACTTCTTTGAAAATTATCTCTAATTTCTTTCTTATTAATTCTCTTCTTTTAATGTTGTTCAAAGCTTTCGTTTCTAGCGCCAATATGTAGTTGCAGGAAATCCCACAATACACCCCTCACTATATTTTGTTAAACTAATCCATTCAAAAGATAATAGAAGAACAATTATGAATGTTTATTAATAACTTTCTTGAATCTTTACACAGAAAATGAGATTACACTTACAAATGTTTCTCTCTTTCTCTCTCCTAATGACTTACTCCAATCCCAAAAAGACCCCTTCTCGACAGATCCACCCATCCCTTTATATAGGATAGTACATAGTGAATGACAGCTAAGCCGTCCCCTTATTTTCGGAAATGTCTTGCGAAGTGTCGCGGGCGTACAAATACTCATACTCGCGACACTTCTTAACTCTCGCCAGATTTCATATCTTCCTATCGTCATCCAGTGCGTCATTTACATTCAATCCTCTGCATGACCACTTCATGTTGTTGTTATTCGTTGTCTTCGCGAATTGTTGTTGTGGCGATATTATGATCCTACAGTTATAATTCTTTAGTTTATCTCCTTTTCATCTTGTAATATTTTTGTAGTTTGATCAATAAAAATTGTAATTGTTCATCTTAAAATGATTTGATTGTGTGGATTCTTGTGAGGGGTGTAGTGTGGGATTTCCTGCAACTACATAATGGCGCTAGAAACAGGGAATGATTGAAGGAAAAGATTGAAGATTGTTATCAAGGTTGTTCAAATCAAGAAAATGATAAAACAAGTGGATAAATCAATAAAAATAGAGAAAACTAGAATCAGGAAATTTAACAAAAGGTTGGAGTGTAAATCGATCACAAAAACAATGATCAATGAATTCCATGAGAACGTCAGAGGGAGAATACATAAACGAGACTTTGAAGGAAGGAAAATTATAGCAGTTGAGAAGACATCACCTTTGAGAGATTGGGAAAAACATAAAATTACGTTTACAGCAGCAGAAATACCAAAAGAAAATTTGGGACACGATTGTAGTTGCAGGAAATCCCACACTACACCCCTCACTCGAATTTGTTTAGTTAATCCATTTGAAGATGAATAACAATATATTTTATTAATTGTTTTCTTGAAAGGTTTACAAAGAAATGTAGAACAGAGCTAAAGAGATTAAAATCACTCTTAATTTTCTCTTTTTAATGACTTGCTTAACAATTCGAAGAGAACCCCACCCAAGACTTACTCGACCCTTTATATAGGGTATTACATAGTGGATGACAGCTAAGCTGTCCTTTATTTTCGGAATTCTTCGCGAAGCGTCGCAAATATGTAAGTGTTAGACTTGGCGAAACTCCTAAATCTCGCCAAGTCTTCACACTTTTCTCATGTTCTGGTCTGTCGTCATCGATGCGTCATTTAAATTATTTCCTTGCGACACCTTCGCAATGTAGTTGTTTATTACTCTCGCGAAGTATTGTTGTCGCGATATTCTGGTCCTACATCTTGCCTCTTCTCATGTCTTCTCTGCGAAGAAGAGAATGTCATGAGAATCAATATTTTAAAGTGCCGCAACTGCTCATCTTTATCTCGCGATTGTTCATTTTTACTTGTTTTATTTATGTACGGAATTTATTACAGGTGTTTCTTCTTCCACTCTTTTCTTGACACGTCTCTTTCAACCGTTTATTCTTGACCATTCACGTCCCATCTCGCATTAAATGCATTTGTTTTCTCGAGAATTCTCTTCTCTATATATAGCTTTCTTACCCTTCTCTTTTTCTCTTTTATTTTCCTTCGCAAATTTTCTTTAACTCTCTCTCTCCTTCCGCAATTTGCGCTCCCTGCTACCACAAATCCTAGACTTTTCTCGTTCTTTTGATCTTCAATTCTCTATTCATTCCCATACTTCTAACAATGGCTTCACTTGGTCGTACATACACTCCTCTTTTTACTGATGTTCAAAAGAAATTACAGGAAAAGGGTTTCACTTTATCAACCATTCCCAATCAAGGATCTTCATCTATTCTTTACGCAAAATTGTTTTCTCGATCATCAATGTGACGATCATAAAATCATAGTCTCATTGGGTCAACTCCTCGCAGGACTCCCCATTCCTCGCATAATCCCGAGTTGCCATTATTCTATGAAATTCTTGCTCACGAGAAATTCTCGCGAGCTGTCTACCAATTGAGTGACGACTGCATCCGTTTGATGCTTGAATTCGCAAATCGCGGCGCTGGTAAAGGATCTTTATATCCCGATAATGTTAGGGATCCCCGAGTTTGTAAATTTACAAATAGTTACTTGAGAAGTATACCGTGGACAATTTCTTTGCGAATTACTCGATTATAAATATGAGAAATGATAAATCTACTTTGGGTGCTCGAAAAAAAGAATGATAACGTTGATGCTGACAAATTGCTTATGCAAGATATTGATTGGCATTCGGGCAACAATAGTACTCCCCGTCATTCCAAGGATGAGAGATGGTGGGTTGTTCCTTTACTTTTGAGTGGACCTTACATCGCAGGTTCACATGTTCTCCCTGCACACCTCGCGAACTATCATCCTTGGGAGTTTAAGTGGCCTGAGGAGACAAAAGAGGTATATTTCCTTTCTTCAATTTCGCTTTGCGACATCTTCTTCCTCTTTTATTTATTAACTTTCAAAAATTTTAGATCACCATAATGAGAAAGAAATATAGAGAAAATCCAAAGCCGAGTACCCTGGCAATACTTCGATCGCTCACGGATGAAGTAAGAAACATTTTCTTTTGTTATTTTAAACAATATTGTTGCCTCTGTTTCTTATCTTCATGTGTATGCGAAGGTTGAAGTTGAAGAGGCTGAAGCTGCGAAGGCTGAAGCTGCGAAGGCTACAGGCATGGATAAAACTACTTTTCGCAAGGACAAGTCTTTTGCTCCGCTTTCTAAAAAACGGAAAACCCAGCTCTCTTCTCAAACCAATGAAAATTCTGATGAGGGTGAAAATGAGGTTGGTACTTCCTCCGCGAAAGAGAATCGCTTGACTACTTCTGTTATGGCGCAATTGTCCAGTGTCTTCTCCGATTCCATGCAAGGATTAGGAGATGATCATCTAACTGCTACTTGCGGAGCTCTCGCTAAAATTTGCGATGCCCCGCTATTAGAGGATAATGAGTCCTTTCGCGGAGTCTCCCGAACGTTGACCTCCAGTCACTTAAATTCTCTCACTGCTTTGGTATGTTCATAACCCTTTGTTTCTTTGTGACTTCAATTATAAGCTTTATCTTAATCATTCCCATATTTTTCTTTATAGTCTGGGAGAGCTTCTTTTGTTGTTGCCTCAGACCTCGAGAAAAGACACCACAATCTTGAAAAGAAAAATTTGCAACTTAAAGAGAAGATCCGAGAACTAGAGGTTGAAGCTGCGACATCTCGCAAGAAAGATGAAAGAATTAAACAGCTGGAGGCTGAGCTTACTTCTCAACGAATAGAGTATCTACTCTTCAAAGTGCAAATCGGCTGACTTTATGGTATAAAATTTTTATTCTTCAAGTCATCTTTACTTTGTCGGCTATTATTCTTTCCCTGATTTATTATTTTCGCAGACATATATAATCTCTCTGATGAAGCTATTCTTCTCCATTCATTTCCAGAGCCCATGGATAATGATGTTCTTCTCACCCATCTCAACGAGTCTTTAAGTAACTCATCAAACAAAATTGATTCCCTTTCATTGAATGAACTTGAACCAAATGTCGCCTTTCGGAGATTGAGCATAGAGCTAGTTTAGGTTTAGCCAATCGATTTAAACAAATGTATCTTGATTCCCATAGAAAAATTGAGCTTCAAAGGAAGAAAATTAGTGGCCTTATTGATGAAAAAAGACCGTCCTGCTAATAGGGTGCGCAGGCATTAGCAGCATTTCAAAAGTCTCTTCTCGAAGTACAAATTGAACGAGATGAATCCCTTCGCCAGAATGCCATACTTACTGAGCGAGAAGAACAAGTTCGTTCACTTCTTGTTATAAATAATGATGATGAGTTTGCTTGGGCTGCGAAGGTTCTAGATAATGCCGGGAATAACTTAGGTGTTGATGTTAGCCTTCATGCCGAGCATCTTGCCTTTGGTTAAGGATATGATATCGACGAGAGAAGGTTGTTTATTATACTTTCTTGTTTCTTATTTCCGTAGCATTGCTATTAAATTGTTAATATATTGTCATATGTTCTGCGAATCCGAGAAAAGACTTCAAACAAGGATTGAAGAACTTGAGTCCGAAAAGGACAACTCGCACAAGATTTTTCTCTTATGACAACAAATATTCTAAGTCAAGAAACAACGCAAGCTACGGTGGCGAACTTTAATAATTATGCGGTTCGTTTTCGCAATCAAACTATTGAGATAGTTTGCAATGATCACAAGATTCCTCTTAGTTCATATCCTTGTCTTCGCGAGGATATTCTGAAGATACACTTTTCTCGGATGTCTCGATAGTGATGCTAGCGAAGTAGAAGAATCAAGAAGAGAATGATGAAACGAAGAATCGACCAAGAAGATGATCCTTGAAAGAAATAACTTCTTTTTCTTCTTTCGCTATTTGTAATATATATACCCTTTCAATCTTCTTGGATTGTCAAATATGAATTCAATCTTTGTTTTCTTTACTTGCACATATTAATCAAGCAATTCTCTTTTATAATTCGACTAACTAGTATTATGAATGCATAAATTCCTCATATGGAAATGAATAACAAAACTTTATCCTATTCATTCCCATACTTGCCTCTGTTATTCATTTTCAAATGAGAAATTTACCTTTGCTATCTGTTTTCATAAGCATATTGAAGCTCGTTATTGCGACAAGATCGCAGAATGTCTCCATAAATGAAGAACTCCGTTAATCTTGCCTTATCGTTTTTGTGTGGTCTTATTTTGCCTTCCTAATTAAAGGTCTTATTTTGCCACCCCTCGTTGCGACAAGATCGCGGGACGTCTTTACATTTTCATGTAATGACCCATTGACCTTGTCTTATCATTTACTAAGTATTTTTGCCTCTGCGTAGGATATTTTATCCGTGACAATATGACAGCTTAAATACTCTTGCAGTGTAAAATCCCATGACATTATCGTCTCTGCGACGAAATCGCGGGACGTTTTTGCATTTTCATGCAATAACCCATTGATCTCGCCTTATCCTTGCGTCAGTATTATTGCCTCTACAGGATCATTGCACAAATATGACAAGCCTATATTTCCTTGCGAAAATAAAGTCTCATGACATTTGCGTCTTTTGACACTTATCAGCTCCCTAATGGAGGGTGCCGCCCTTATCATCTCCCTGGTTGCCCCTTCAGGGAGGCGTACATCGGCCATACAAGACTAGCTCCTCCCATCCAGGTCTTAACGACAGCGGTTGTTTTCGCACCTCTTATCCCTTATACCTATAGGGCTTATGGTTACGAGACTGCACCCTAAGTGGAGTTTTCTTGAGTAGGGTGCAGCATGTGCCAAGACTTGTCAAGAGTGGTAAGGAAGTTCCATGCTCCCCGCACTCTTGACTCAACCGTGTACCTCGGCGCCTTGGTCATACGCTGACTCCTTGGAAGAGACCCTCGGTCGTCCAACCAGGGTATAACCTTATATAGTTGGAAATCCAAGGTATCTCTCCCGGATGGATGTTATTATCCAAGATCTCCATGACTCAGGTTCCAGGAGCGGTGTAACCTTTTCACTGAGCCATGTCAAGAGATACCCCCTTATATGACGCACTTTAGGTCTTACATTTGCCTCTTACGAAATATTATTCGCGAACTAGGGTGTACGCCATAAAGGTTCGTCCCATTCACTCACTCATTCATTTTTGTTAATTCAATTAATCATTCATTCTTGATAATTTCATGTTATTTTGCTTGCGATGCTATCGCATAATTTTGCTTTGTTTGCAACATTCTCTTTTCAACTCTTCAATCGGATTTTCATACATTCTTGATCGCGAGATTCTCGTACATTTCTTCTTCAATTATTATTTCTTCCTCCTACTTTTGATATGCCTCTGTCACTTAATTTTGATAACAACAACTATTCATTTCTTTAGTCTTTTGATCCTACTATTTTCTGTCTCTGCACTATTCAACTGCCTTTATGTATTCACTTCGCAAAGCGTCTTCAACTACCTTTTATTCTTCTTGTCCCTGACGTGCCTTCGCCACTTAACCTTTGTCACTTCTCGCAATTATTCACTTCTTACACCTTTTACTCCTGCTTCCCTCTGCCTCTGTATCATTACAACCTCTGAATAGTTCTTTTCCAGCATGACTTTCAACTGCCTTCATATCTTCACCTCGCAATGTGTCTTCTCTTCTTATATTTATGCTATCTACCATCAATCTTTCTTTTATTTGTTCTTCTTTTATATTCTTCTTCCATCCCTTCTTTTTTGTGGCTCTCTCTTCACAGCTCTCCACATCGATCTCATAACATTTTTCCCCTTCTATCCAATCTCCCTTAATAATTCCAACACCGCTATGATGGGGAAACTTTATACACTGATGATACGTTGACGCCACACCCAGAATTTCATGCAACCATGGCCTTCCAATCAATGCATTATAAGGGGACTCCACATCGACCACACAAAACAAGATATCAGTTGACAATCCTTGCAAAGGTATTCTCATGTGTACTTCTCCTTTGGGCTTGTTCGCGATGCACCGTTGAAACCATATATTTTGTATGTTGAAGGGATCAAATCTTCATCCTTTCCTCCCATAGTCTTGTAAGTATGGTAAAAAAGAATGTTGACTGAGCTCCCATTATCGATTAATATTCTATTTATTGCCCAGCAAGTTTCTGCCTCATCATCTTCCCCATCAACAGGTTTTGGATTAATATCCAGTTTTACCACCAACGGGTTATCATGTATTTCTCTACCTTTGGGTATTTCTTCTGCCGAGAAAGAGATAATCTGCAACTGCCACTCTTTTAACTGCGATTTCCTCGCGATGTTCATTACCTCCTTATCATTAACATCCCTCGCAAAAACCCTACTGAGTACGTTATCATGAAAATCTTCAATGGTGCGATATGAATGAACAATGGAGTTGCAAAACAAATTTTTAGCTTTCGCCCCGACTTCTATCATGAACGTTTCTTTTCCCTTTGATGGTGGCGGCGGTAAATGTTGAACTTTCTCTTCGCTTTTTAAAAAGTGATTCAGCTTCCCCTGATCAATCATTCTAAGGATAATTCTTTTGATGTTTCTGCGAGTCATTTGTCGGATGTCCATGAAAACGATGGTAAGAGCGACTTGTGACTCCTATCACCTGGTGGCGGTTCACTCCCCATGTTCCATGGTGCAGGTATATTCTCCATCAAGAGTATAGCTTCCCATATCTTCTCCACACTAGTATTTAGTGGTGGCATCTTGATTTCTTCCCATACTACTCTATGACGTCGTTGTCCTCCATGATAATTCTGTTTTTGACTTCCATAGGTTTCTTGCGGGTGATCAAGTCTCTGAATCTTGTTATTGCCACCACGATTGTAGCAGTTTCTTTCTCTTTCAAATTCTTCTTGATCTCGGCTTCCCATCGCTACTAATTTTGGCTGTCCATCATCTACTACTTTTTCTTGTTGCCCTTGCGAGGTACTCGCCACTGTTTGTACTATTCTGGGTAACAAACTTGCATTCGCAGCACTTGAACTTGTATTCGCAACTGGGTACGATTCTACTTCATTTTGTCTTTCCTCCAAAGCAATATATTCCTCTTGCAATTCTCTCAATTCGGTCATCGTGATTGTATTCTTGACAATGAAAACTTGAACATATAATAAGTTGGTTGCGAACATAGCATTTATGAATGATAGTATGAGATATCTTTCATCCACCCGTCCAGCCATTTCGCTACACATTGTCTTCCATCTTACGGTCAGATGTCTCAAGCTCTCGCCAATTCTTTGTTTTAGCCCAAATACATCTTCAATGCCAGGTCGCGAAGAGTTGTTGCTTATATACGCCCCTAAAAATATAGCTTGTAAATGATTGAATGATGTGATTGTATTCCTTGGTAGACCCTCAAACCATTTCAACGCTTCTCCGTTAAACTCGACGCAAAGTATTTGCACAATATAGCATCATGGTTTTCCCACTTGTAGCATACATCTCACGTAAGCCTTGATGTGTTGTCTTGCACAAGTTGACCCATCAAAAATGCTAGTTAATGTTGGTAAGTTGCACTTTGGGGTATTCCTCCTAGCTGCACTTCTAATGTAAAAGGATTTTTCGCAGCCTCTGCGATAGCTTCATCTAACTTGTCTTCTCCCTCCTTCTCTTCTGCTGCTTCAATATTCCTCTCATCTCTGCAATTCTACTTAAAATTTGTTCGTTTGCCTCAGAATTTGAATTTATCGGTCTCTTTAATTCTGCTTCCCTCCTTCTTCGTTCGTGTCTACTTTTTTGTATTCTTTCATATTCTTCGTTGATATCTCCATTGTTGCGATTTCGCTCGCGCCTTCTTTCTCGATTGTCATGATTATTCTCGCAGAATCGCCTCTTCTAATTCCCGATTTTCCATTTATGCTCTCAATCTTTCTCTCTACGAGCTAGACGCGCTTGTTGATATAATGTTTTTCAATGTCATCTTCAATTTCCTTTTGTTTCCTTTGTGTTTCTCTCCCATATAGTATTCTCCTTTCTTCTTCCTGATTTTCTTCATTAACTGGGTTATCTGCCCTTGAGGCTGCCTATCTTCCTGATTTCCATCATTTTGATCATTCACCAAAATATAACGATTCTCTACTAATTCTCTCTCTTCGCGACCTCCTTCACCAAAATTTAACTCTCTTTACAAATTTTCTTCATTAAAGTTTTCGGGTAATGTTCTTCTCACGTTTTCTCTAATCGATCACGATCTCGATCTGTTATTACTCCTTGATCTTCTATTTTGCAACCTCCTATTTTCCATCCTTAATTCGTGGTTTTGCCTTGTTAAATTTGCGCGTTCTTCGCTTCTAACCGCCTTTCTTCATGTATTGTCTGTCTCAACGCTTTCTAACGCTGCAATTTCTTCATTTCCACGACTGTTTCTCCCATCTCTTCTCGATTTCTCTCTTCTTGTCCACTATTCATCAATTGTTGCACTTCTTCTCTTTCTTCCATAGAATCGATCTCCATGTATGCACGCTCACTCTATCATAATCGGTTACTCTGTTTAGCGCTTGGTTGAATTGGTGGTTGAACCGATGGTTGAATTGGTGGTTGAATTCGACCTTCTTCTCCATTTCTTGCATTTATCCTTGATGGTTCACCTACTTCATTTCTCCTTTCTCCAACTAATCTTCCACTTCTCCTTACGATCGTTGGTTGTTACGATGCATTCTTTCTTCTAGCCATTTCTCAATTTTAGTAACTTGTTAAAAATTATTCGAGATTTCTTTCTTGTTACACACGATTCTTCCAATTCACAAGGTTGATCTTCTACTCTTCCTTGTTTCTAGCGCATATGTAGTTGTAGGAAATCCCACACTACACCCCTCACTCGAATTTGTTTAGTTAATCCATTTGAAGATGAATAACAATATATTTTATTAATTGTTTTCTTGAAAGGTTTACAAAGAAATGTAGAACAGAGCGAAAGAGATTACAATCACTCTTAATTTTCTCTCTCCTAATGACTTGCTTAACAATTCAGAAGAGAACCCCACACAACAGACTTACTCGACCCTTTATATAGGGTATTACATAGTGGGTGGCACTAAGCTATCCTTTATTTTCGGGAATTCTTCGCGAAGCGTCGTAAATATGTAAGTGTTAGACTTCAAAACTCCTAAATCTCGCCAAGTCTTCACACTTTTCTCATGTTCTGGCTGTCGTCATCTGATGTGTCATTTAAATTATTTCCTTGCGACACCTTCGCAATGTAGTTGTTTATTACTCTCGCGAAGTATTGTTGTCGCGATATTCTGGTCCTACACACACATCTCCTTTGGTAATCACAGTAACCACACAGAAAGAAAAGGTGAACACGGCAAAAATTATGGAATAATGGACAATAAACAGAGCTTTGGTGGATACAGGGAGTTCGGTGGAAATAATGTTCTACCATACATACAAAGAAATGGGGTACAAAAATGAAGAAATGTCTCCTTCAACTTATCATATTCATGGCTTTAGCAAATCTGTAACGAAACCAAAAGGAGAAATAGAGTTGCGAATTTTACTAGGAGAAATCGAAACACGAGTAATATTCTGTGTGGTGGATATGGAATCACCATACAACATGTTGTTGGGAAGACCATGGATACATGTGATTAAAGCTGTAGCGTCGACATTGCATCAATGCATTAAATTTCCTATACCAAGTGGGATCGGTGAAATTAGAGGAGATGTGGATAAAGCGAGATTATGTTATCAAATTGAAGTGAAGCAATACGAAGGACGTGCGGAAAAGCGGGAAAATCGCAGGAAAATGGCGAAGGAAGCAAAGAAAGAAGAAGAATTTAGAATTTACATGATAAAAGCGAGAGGAAGGAAAAGGCATACACAGCGAAATTTTGGAAGAAGGGAATGGACTGCGAAGGAGATAAAAGAACCGACACCTATGCGAGAACACGAGGCCGGTTACAACTGCGGCGAGAACCAACAAAGGAAGTGAATGTTGGGACCAAAGAAGCACCCAAAATACTAAAAATTGGAACTAAGATGGAGGAGGATGAGGAAGAAAGAATCGTTAACTGCTGCGAGAATATAAAGACATTTTCGCATGGGATATGGATGAGATACTGGGGATAGATCCTACGTGGCATGTCATAAATTGGAGATTGATAAAAATGTTAGACCATTCAAACAAAGAATCGAGAAAGATTGCAACAACGTATCATCCCAAAATAGAAGAAGAATCAAGAAGATGCTTGATGCGGGAATTATAAGACAAGCTAAATATCCAGGAGTGGATAGCAAACATGGTAGTAGTTCCAAAGAAGAATAAAGGGATAAGAATCTGTATAGATTTCACTGATCTAAATAAAGCTTGTCCAAAGATAGTTTTCCACTACCAGATATCCCACAATTGGTAGAATCGGCGAGGAAATGATAGAATATCTTCTCTAGATGGATACAAAGGATATAATCAAATCCCTCTCGCTGAAGAAAATCAAGAACACATTGCTTTTTTCGCCCCAAGAGGATTATATTGTTATACAAAAATACCATTTGGTTTCCGAAATCTTTGGAGCAACATACCAAAGAATGGTAGAGAAAGTGTTTGCGAATTGGATACATAAGACACTAGAGGTGTATGTGGATGACATGTTAATAAAAAGTAAAGAAGAAAAAGATCATGTCCAAGATCTGAGAGAAATTTTTGAACAAATGAGACAGTTTAACATCAAAGTAAATTCAGAGAAGTGTATTTTTGGGGTTGCGTCAGGAAAATTTTTAGGCTACATTGTATCAAAAGAGGGTATACAAATTGATCCGGCGAAGGTGCAAGCAGTTCGCGACATGCCAACTCCAGCAACAATAAAAGATGTGCAGAAGTTAAACGGACTCTTAGCTTCACTAGGGAGGTTTGTTTCGCGATCATCAGATAAATGCAAACACTTTTTCAACATACTCAAAAAGGGGACAAAATTTAAATAGACGGATGAATGCGAGAAAGCCCTGTAAGGAATAAAAGATTATCTGATGAATATATCTATTTTGCAAAAATCAGAACCAGGAGAAGAACTATTACTATATCTTGCGACAACATCGCACGCATTAAGTGCTGTGTTGTTGCGAGTAGATGCAGGAATTGAGAAATCAATCTATTACATCAGTAAAACTTTCAATGCCGCAGAGAAAAATTATTCAAAAAATTGAAAAGTTAATTTTGGCGCTAGTTTATGCAGCATTCAAACTTCGCATATATTTTCAAGCACATACAGTAAAGGTATTGACAAAGGTACCCATTGAATCGAATATGAAGAATTCAAAAAGATCAGCCAGAGTCGAGAGATGGAATGCACAAATAGGACACTTCAAAATCAAGTACAAAGTACTATCTTCACCCAAATCACAAATTATCGCGGAATTTTTAACAGAATTTCCTTTAGAAGATGATGAAGCAGTGGAAGAAATGATGGATATAGAAGAAGAATATGGAAACCCAAAGGACCTACTGACAGAGCCAGATAGATGGGAAGTGTTGGTAGATGGGTCATCAAATGGAGAAGGTAACGGAATTGGAATTATTTTGATTTCGCCAGAGGGCACTAAAATGGCTTTTTCCTTCACTGAATTTACATCCACCAATAATGAAACGGAATATGAAGTTGTAATACATGCTTTGAAATTCGTAATAGAAATGCAGTTGGAAAATGTGAGAATCACCAGGTGACTCGCACTAGTCATTCGACAAATAAAAGGAGAATACACTACAAACGAACCATCTTTAAAGAAATACAAGAAACTTGTTAGAGAATTGTCAGCGAAAATCCCAAAAATAAAATGGAGATACATATCAAGAAAAGATAATAGACTCCCAGATGCTTTTGCTTTTATCTCAAGTATGATGACGGATCCAACTGCGAGATGCATAAAGATACAGACACTTTTATCACCGTCGATCAATAAGGAAGAAGAAGGATAGGTAGACGTGATGATCATAGAATATGGGGAGCAAACACCTGTTATTGAAGATTGGAGAGCCGGACTTCATGCATATTTGATGAGAGGAGAAACACCGAGAAATAGGCTGGAGGCGCACAAATTAAAAAGCCGTGCTACAAATTATGAACTAAGAGATGGGATACTATACCGGAGATCTTTTCATGGGCCTTCACTCAGGTGTTTGACACGAGAAGAAGGAGAAGCAGTGTTAAAGATGTTGCATAGTGGGGATGCTGGCAATCATAGCGGCGGAAGATCTTTGGAATACAGAGCGAAAATACAAGGCTATTACTGGCCATATATGCATGAAGATGCGAAACGTGTATCAAGACGTTGCGAAGATTTCCAAAGGCATGGAAAGAAAATACATGCACCTGGAGCACTATTAACATCTTCAACAAATGTGTGGCCCTTTGGAAAATAGGGTTTAGATATTGTTGGACCGTTTTTACCAGGGTCTGGACAAAGAAGATATCTGATTGTCGCTACGGACTATTTCACAAAATGGACAGAAGTAAAGGCAGTACAACACATTCGCAACAAAGATATTTTTACATTCATATTTGAGAATATCATATGCAGATTTGGAATTCCCGCACAATTGGTATCTGATAATGGGAAGCAGTTCGAAGGACAGAATATAGAATTGTTACTAAATGCATTTAAGATAAAATGTGGAAAGTCAACCCCATTATACCCTCGGGCAAATGGGCGAAGGCAGAAGCAACAAATAAGACAATCACAGATATATTGAAGAAGAAATTAGAAGGGTATAATAAAGCATGGTGCGAACAGGTACATAATACAGTATGGGCTTACAATATAAAAAATTATGGCGAAGAAGTAGACTGCGGAATGGTACATGATTGAGGCAAAAAGAATTAAATATTTAATTTTTATTCTCGGAAAACATGCGAAAGTTTCGCACAGAAAACGACGAAAAATTATTAAACATCAGCGAAATTACAAAAGTGCTTACATATACTGAAGAATCAACAAAATAATCAAAAAGTGGCGAACTTACTATGGCGTACACCCTAGTTCGCGAACACAATTTCGCAAGAGGCAAAGTACCTAAAGTGCGTCATAGTAGGGGGTACCTATTACATATAAAAAAATAAAAAAATAAAAAATAAATAAATATCAGAATGGGACGAACCTTCATGGCGTACACCCTAGTTCGCGAATAAAATTTCGTAAGAGGCAAAGTACCTAAAGTGCGTCATGTAAGGGGGTATCTGTAGCGTAGCTCTGGGAAAAGGTTACACCGCCCCTGGAACCTGAGTCATGGAGATTGGGGGTAATAAAACCCATCCAGGAGAGGTAACTTGGATTTTCAATCTAAGCTTATGACTTAGGTTGGACGACCGAGGGTCTCTTCTAAGGAGTCAGCATTTGACCAAGGCGCCGAGGTACACGGTTGAGCCAAGGGTGCCTGGGGAATTTGAAGTGTCTCGGCCATTCTTGGCAAGTCTCGGATTATGTTGCACTCGGCCCGAAGAAAACTCCACTTAGGGTGCAGTCTCGTAACCATAAGCCCTATAGGCAAAAGGGATAAGAGGTAGCGAAAACAACTGGTTGTCGTCCTCTGTTTCTGGTATGCCCCTTATTTCCTCGTCATTGTCTAGGGGTAAATCTACTAGAAAATCCGCCAGTACTTGAGATTTTTGGGCAGTTTGGATCTCATGGATGATGTTGAACTAATCAAGATGAGTATTCCATTTTGCTATCCTTCCTACTTTCCCAGCGCTTTTGAGAACAACCTCCAACGGTGCTTTGCATGGAACACGAATGTAGTGAGTCAATAAGTATGTTCTTAGCTTTTGGGTTGCCCATACTAGTGCCAAGATGAGCTGCTCGATCTTTGTATAATTTCTTTCTGCCGGGTTGAGAGTCTTGCTGACGTAATAAATTGGTTGCTCTATCTTCGTGTTCGTCTTGACCAACACTGCACTAACTGCATCCTCCATTGCTGCTATGTAGATAGCCAATACCTCATCGGGATCGGGCTTTTGCAGGATCCGGATCGTGGCCAGATATTCTTTGATCTTTTGGAAAGCTTCTTCGCATTGAACGGTCCATTCAAACTTGATCCCTTTTTTGAGGATGTTGAAGAAATGTTTGCATTTGTCTGATGACCTGGAGATGAATCTACCCAAAGCTGCTAAGGATCCGTTGAGCTTTTGGACTTCTTTCAGGTTCTTCGGGGATGGCATCTCTACGATGGCCTGGATCTTGGCGGGATCTACTTCGATGCCCCTCTTCGTTACTAGATATCCAAGGAACTTCCCTGAGGTGACGCCGAATGTGCATTTTTCCGGATTTACTTTCATGTTTTGCTTCCTCATTGCTTCAAAGATATCCCTCGAGGTCTTGATGGTGATCCTTGCGACTTACTTTTGACGAGCATATCATCAACATAGACTTCTAGGGTTTTCCCAATCCATGGTTTGAAGATAGCATCAATCATCCTCTGGTATGTTGCCCCTGCATTTCTAAGTCCGAAGGGCATCCTTGTGTAATAATAGAGGCCGTGCAGGGTGTATAATGCGTATGTTGTTGATATTCTTCTGCGCGGGGCCACTTGGTTGTAACCGGGTCATACAACGCCTCCGATGATATCCTCAAGGCGAAGTTAGGGCTTCGCCAAGTAACATTCCGTTATTCGGCTCTTATGGTTTCACATCTCCGAATGAATTAATAAAACCTTCATCTTGAAAAAGATCCAAAAATCCTTTATGCGAAAATAAGTCGCTCGACCCTCCTGGCCATCTAGTGGACGGATAGACGCCATACACAAATAGTGTGGATGGAATTTGCCACAGGTACTAGCGAAACTCTTTGCTTTCGCAGCCAATGCCTCCGAACGCCGACATCACCCATAGTAACTCAAAACAGGGAAATAAAAACAATGGTTAAAGGTTCGACCGACTGTTTCTTGGCTCTCCCTTGTAGCGACATCGTTGTCACACATCCGAAAACCGGAGGAGCGTTAGGTGAGATTTGAAGCCGGATATTTTTGAAGAAGATATCGATGCGTGTCGTAGGTGCAATCAAATTAATCAATATTTCCACTCAATTAAAAATAATATAATGGAAGTCAAGTTCGTTCCCACGAGGAGCAAGAGATTCTAGTTGTAAAAATTGTCACGAAAGGGGGTGTAAAAAGCAAAAGAAAATAAACAAAGCGATTAAAAGATAAAGTTGAAAGCAATAAGAGAGACAAGATCAAGGAATCCTTCTTCGTTTGCAAAACAATGATTAAAGTTATGTTCTTTTCTAGTTGTAAAAATTGTCACAAAAGGGGGGTGTAAAAAGCAAAAGAAAATAAGCAAAACAATTAAAGGATAAAGTTGAAAGCAATAAGAGAGACAAGATCAAGGAATCCTTCTTCGTTGCAAAACAATGAATCAAGTTATGTTTTTCATCCACATGTTATTAGTCACAGATTATCACCAACCGTAGGATAGCAGTCCGCTTAGCTAGCCCCAAAATCCCTTATTTCACCGAGTAACAAGTCCGCTTTAGTTATCGATTCTATTCAAAAGAACCACCTTGAGGTTCGCTTACAAGATGTAATTCCTGAATGCATTAAGATCTATGAATTTAGGTTTAGTACTAGTAGTTAAACTCGGTTCGCTTGGTCCACTTTCTAGCGTTGTTTTTACACACAATCGCTCCCACGGAATCCCTCCGCAAGGTCTCGTGTTTGCTACTTATGTAAAGAGTCAAGAAACGATTACTTATCCCCTAACTTTCACTAGCTTTAGATCAAATTAACAAATCAATTTAGTTGGCCACCCAAACAATCTATCAATCAATCATGAATGTCATTAAGATCATTCCTATTAGTAAAAACAAACGATAATTATGTGAAAAACTTCAAGATAGAATTGAAAACAAAAACTTAAATCATATTAAGAACCAGGAATTCATCCTCAATCAATAATAAAATTAGCTACTCATGTTAAGGAGTTCACACAAAGAATAAGAAAAGAAAAATCTTAGAAAAGCAAGCAAAAACACAAGTGTTGTGTGTGTAGAGAGGTGTAAAAGATGTAGAAAACTTCTCTATTTATAGGCTTCAATATTCTCCAAATCTTCCAAGGATTAGAATCCTTTTCCTTTAGCAATTCAATTTCCAAATCCAAGCTTTTCTCAACTCTTCCATCTTCTCTTTCCAAATTTGAGTCCAATTCTCCATCCAATTCCTAGTCCAAGTCTTCACACCCATGAGAAAAGTCCATAGAAAATTCTGGAATTTTGGCTCGCCGGAAAACTGGTATTATGGTCGGAATCCGGCCAGAATAGTCGCCGCCGGCCACCTGAAAATTTCTCCGTCAGTGGAATATTCGACGGAATATTCCGTCAGTCCACCGTTAGGAATAACGGTCAAACGGGTCAAACTAACGGTCAGTCGTCAGTCAACGGTCAAGGGAAAGGAATGAGTCAGCAGCGAGTCAGCTGCTTAGTTAGCTGAATAATCTTACTCAGCTGAGCTGGATCGGCTGGATCACTGAGCTGGATCGGTTCATCGCCGGGTTAACTCGCCTGTAAGAAATTTATCAGGATTTCCCGGCCAATTTCAGGCCATTATTTCCTTCACCTGTTAAGAATTCCTAACATACATCTAATATAATTCAGGCATTCAGTCTCAATTAGCCCACAGCTGCAACACTCCATCCCCCATAAATGACAACAACAGGTCTTCACTCATGCCTGCACCTCCACCTGCAACAGTTTCATTTCCATTTGCTTTGCATATTGCCAAGCATTCCCATTTCCAGTTCAGCTGTAGCTTCAACTCCACCTCACTGCCATCCCATAACACCATCAGAACCTTAACCCAGCATATCCACAACTCAGTCCATCAGCTTCAACAATCCTCATCAGTGCCACCTGCAATCTCAGTCACATCCACCACTTCCCACAGACAAGCATCAACACCTAGTTCCACCTGAAGTTTCAGCTCTCAATTAGCTGCTTCAGTTCAACTTCAACCTCTGTCTCAAGACCCATTACTCAGCTGCACTACAGAGTTCAATGATGGTGGCAATAACAGCTCACAAATTCACTACAATTTCATCACCAATCACATTCTTCTCAGCCAGGATACTACCATCTCAGGCCAGCTCCATTCTCTTCCTGCTCAGTGCATCAGTGGCCACTACCATACACAACCAGAGCTGCATCCTCATTCACCACCTGCACTGCCACAGCCTGCTCTGCCATATACTCAATCTCAGCTCCATTCTACCTCCAGTCTGCAACTCCATCTATCACCCATATCTCACTGTGAACTCCATCTTATTAGCAAAGAATGAAGATTTTCTCCACCGGCACTTTCGGTTGCCATTCCATTGCAAAGATCTCTCGGACCCTTGACAACACATAACCAGTTCTTAAGACTCGCAAACCTTCATCCCTGACCACAGCTGCACCACCTGACCTTCAGTTGCAACTCCAATCTGAGCCATTTCACTTATCAACACCAGGACCAACCATCATCAACCCCTCCATTGAGACAACATCCACAGAAACTCCATTGAGACAGCATCATCATCAGCTAATTCATCTTTGAATTCATCACAAACCCCTCTGCCACTCACTGATATCCCTTGAGCAGCAATCAATCAGCCACATACCCATTAACTCACAGGAACAGCCTCCCTGAGTCAGTTCAAGCCACCGAAGCAAAACCCTGGTTCCATTTCAGCCTCACTTACCACTCATTCTTCTACTCATCCAACCACCTGAACCACCATCAACTCACATCCCTGTACCTCATTGTACACACCAATCTTCACGATTTGAATCACACATTAACAGCCTCTCTTCCCTGAATTTCTCCAGCTATTCCCGTGTGCAAATTCTTCCCAAAACCATCATACCCTGACCACCATTTCTTCCATCCTTGGTTAACAGCCACCAGACATGGCTAAGTTGACGGCGAACTGGTCCGGGACTGGTCGACGGCTGCGTAACATGACCTTTCTTCTCTACTTGAATTTTTCTCAACACGACGATCCATGGCTGCCTTCATTTCATCTCTCAGTTTCGATCTGTTCTCCATCTTCAACAGCAAAAACCCTAGAATCTCCTCAGTCTAACAATCACAGAGACCCATCACTCCCTTCACTCCAAACCATAACCCCACCTTCTCCTGATGCTTCAGCATCGCCATCTCAATTTGATCTCTCGGATCCGACAACAGCAATGGCTGCTCTTTTCTCCATTTCTGGTTTCAGGTGAAAACAATGATTGAGAAATGAAATCGAAACTTGATTTCGATCTAGGGTGTAGGAACAGGAGTGGCTAATCCCACTCAAATGAAATAGATAAGGGGTTACCCAGACATGACTCTAGGCACCCAGCTGTTCCCGTTAAGGGCTAACTAGCTCAAACATGGCCTGTCGGTTTTATGTATCCGACAAGCTTATTCATAGGTTTCGATCGTAACTTTCTCAGACGCAGTCGGATTGACTTCAAGCTCTCGCCGTTAGCTTCATATTTCCGTTCTCGCTCCCAATGAACGTTTTCTCCTTCTTTTGCTTCCAAAGACTCCATTGCACCTAATAACTCAAAAGTACACATAAAATACACAATTCACACGAAAAATAACAAAGAAAGCATAAACTCTATATAGTAAATACGGTGTATTCTACACCTATCAATATCTGTTCTGCCGCCTGATGATCATCTTCCTTGCATATTCCCTTCTTCAGTATTTTTGAATATATATCTTTTTTTTTGTGGTGGTTTGGTTTCTCTGGTTTTCAATAGACGAGTAATGACTCTGTGAGAGTTTGGGTTTACTTGGTATTTTTCGTTTAAGATGGTTTGGGAAAACTTTTTAAGGAAAGATGTTCTTTAATTGAAATCGAAAACTCTACTCATGAATGCAAGCAGTGCAATCATTTTAGAGAAGTCACAAATATTGCATGAAAAGGGAAAATGCCGAAGGAAATGCTGAAAGGGGAACGCTGGAGGTGAAGGTAGCACAACGTTTTAGGTATCGAAGGGTTTGAGCCAGCGCGAGTGAATCGTCATACCTTCCAATTTGTCGGCATTGATGAGCTTGCAGTAACCACCCAAGATAACATCTGCCACCACATATGGCTCATCTTCCTTTTCTTTAGGCGGACCGGGTCGAGTGGCTATCTTCACTGTTATGTCTCCAAATTGAAACGAGGTCGTTTTGACTACTACATCTCCAATTTGAAACGTGTTTGAGCGTTGCGCAACCATTTAATTTTTGAACTCGTCATCTTTGACTGTGACAGCTTCCAAATTTTTGACAAAGCACTTAAAAGGCCCAACGTCCCATTCACATCTCCTAATGACGCCTGGGTTGATAATCGGACCGAGTCCCCATGCCTGACCGAGAGGAGAGGTGACTAGGTGCAGAAAGGGTTGTTTAACCAGACTTACTTGTGTTCGGAATCTGCGGATGAACGTCGATGGGCTTTCTCCAAGCAATTGAGTTACATTGGTAAGTTGTTGATACGGCAACATGTAATCTTCAAAGTTGGATGTCTTGTTGGAAATTATTTCGGGTATCGACATCGGCAGAGGGGATACTCTTAACTTCGCTTTATTGTCGTGTACCCATGCGCGCCCCAGAATCATGTCGTAATTTAAGAGTTCTTTGACAATGTGGAATTTGCCATGTGTTAGAGTGTTTCCCACCTTGATTTCAAGGTTGATGTAGCCATATGCGTCCATCGCCTCTCCTTCCAAGTTTTTGACCACGTTTGGGAAACGGGTAGCCTCCTGCTTCGAAACTCCCGCAGCTCTCAGAGTTTTGATGGTAACGATGTTGAAGTCAGAGTCCGCGTCGATTAGTGTGTTATCGAGCTCGGCGTCCCTCAGATAAACCGTGGTCAGCAGTCCCCAGTTGTATTTTCCAGCACCGCTTCCCGAGAGAGTTTGGGGTTCTAGCGTGGTTTCTTCAATAGGAAAGAGTCGCTTGCCCGATACCACACAATTAAGGGCTGTGAAGATATCTTGATACCGTGTCTTGGAGAGATAGAGAATTTCGAACACATGTTGCATCATGCATTGCACAGTTTTGTGTACAGAGTCCCCAGAGACCATCCAACTCCTGACTGGAAGTGGATCTCTGTGAACTCTTTCATTGTCCAGTCGAAGCTCCCCTGCTTCTATCTTTTCTTTGAAGATATGCTTTAGCTTATTGCAGTCACTAGTCGGGTGGTGGACAAATTTGTGGTAGCGACAATATTTGGGGTTTTCCATTTCTGCTTTGCTTGGTGGGCGCCTGGTAGGAGGTAGCCTGATGGCGTCGTCTTGGATCCACGCTTCCAAGAGTTCAATCACTTTCTCGATCGGGAACGGGAAATCCAAGACATTTTTCCAGCTTTCTTGATGTTGCATGGGAGCTTTAGCGGTGGTCTTCCGTGGCGAATCGCCTGTTGTCTTTGGTGTTACGCGCTTGGGTTGTTGTTCGCCGCCGGAGCCTTCCTTTTCCTCCTTCGTCTACCACGGTCACAGAGGAGGGACCAGTGTTGTAGTGCTTATTGATGAGGCGTCTATTTCCTCGAGTTTCGCGTGCGTCCTCGCCTCTGGTTGGCCTGGTTCTTTCCAACAACGCTGGTACTGTTGTGGCCGACTGTTTCGCAGCTTCATGAAGTTCAGAGAATGTCTGGAATCGCAGATTCTCTAGTAAGGCGCGGTAGATGGGAATCATGCCATTGATGCAAGAATCCACCAATTGTTGTTCGGTCACGTTTGGGTCATGACAATCCAGTGCTTGAATTCTGAATCTTTTGACAAAATCATTCGGATGTTCGTTGTTTCGTTGGAACATCCTTTCTAGATCTGAGAAGGTAATTTTCTCAGACACAAAGAAGTACTTCTTGTAGAAAGCCGTAACCATATCGGACCGATTGGAGATCTTTGCTGGCGTAATGTTGTTGTACCATGTGTATGCTCTTCCAGAATTGATTTCGAAAATTCCTAAACGGAGAACGTGATTGTATTCGTGCTCTCCCAGGGACTCCAAGAATCGAGAAACATGTTCACGCGCATTACCGATGCCGTCATAAAGAGAGAATTGAGGGGAAGAGTACCCCCTTGGAAGAGGGATTCTTTGTACTACTGGAGGATACGGGGGTTGATGCTGATGCATGTCCATGGAATCGCTTTTGTCCCGGTTTTGGAGAAGTCGTTCCAAATCTTCTCGCGTGACAAAATTGGACGGTTGATTTCTCTCCGCTGGAGTTCTCGAGCGAGTCTCTTCGTCTACAAAGGTGTGCCCTATTGATGTGCTGGTGCCAGGGGTATTGGAGGTGTTCCTCATTGGCTCTGGCTGGCGTGATTCTTGTGGTAGCCGTTCTGTTAGTGTCTTGAGAAAAATAAGTACCTCCTTCTGAGTTAAGGCCATGTACGTTTGGGCTCTAGCGAGAACCTCTGTCTTTCCATCAAATCAGCAATAGTAATATAGGATCGATTCCTCCTCGCTCCTCCAGCTTTCTTGTCCTTATGGCGGAGTAGTTACTGGCTCTGGTGATGGTTGAAGGTGTCATACTTGACGAAACATTGGGAGCGGCGGCAGCGCTCGGCTCGCAGTGATTGGAGGTGTAACACCCGAATGAGCATTTTCCATGGCGAGGCTCGCTGCGGTAATCGAAGGTGTAACGCCTGAAGGAACATTCTCCATGGTGTTGGTGTTGACAGTGGCGTATTAACACCACTTTGGAAGGAACGTTAACACATGGAATAATTTCAGGCGTCATTGTTCTCAGGGTTTATTGCTGATCCGGACCTGAGTTCTACCATCTTGAGATCGGGGTTGAAAGATAAAATCGGGAATTGAGAAATTGATATGTAACTAAGAGATTAATCTCCCACTGTGGTCGTCAATTGTTTGTGGGTGAAAACGGTTTCTGCCGATTTTGGTAATTTTGGGTGTGTGGGTGAGAAACAAATTTAAACCCTAAACAATGTACTGCACGGGAATACTTTTAATTAGAGAGATCAATCTGTACAATCCTGGCCTAAACCAAGAAATGGCCGTTCCAGGCTTTCTTCGGTCACAAAGTGAAGGACAAGGGTGTTAAGTGCATATTTTGCATATATTTTGTGTCGAATCCATGCTAGTATTTGCTATATTTTCTTGCAAATTATTGTATATTACGTTTGTTTTCTCTTATTTGTGTTTTGCTAGGTGAATCATCCAAAAGAAGTGAATTGGCACTTAATTGTGCAATAAAAGAAGTTAGCCGCAAGCGGAGAAGGGCCAAAGATCAAGTGGAACTCGTTCGAATCCAAAAGTACTTGATATCATCTCAAAGAGGACGAAAATACGAAGCAATTGGCGAAAGAACGAGCTCATTCCGACATCATATGGGGAAGCTAGTAGCAAAAGAGGAGGTTAAGCTGTCGGTTCCACGAACCGATAAAGTGGGGGTTGAGAATTTAGGCACTAGGTTGTTTCCACCCGTGGCTGCCATCATCTTCATAACTCGTTGCCAGACGTGCATGGCTATTCACGGAAACTATAGATTGATAGCCGCTTTGTGTGATGCTTGACAGAGAAAGAAATGGCTTGCTACCATTGTTCGATGGTAATTTTGAAGGGACTCGAACCTGGCGCAAGATGTTCTTGGTGATGAAAGATAGAGAACATGGCGGTGAGAATGGAGCTCGACGCCTCGAGGCAAGGAGGTGAACTCGATGGAGCTGAGCTGAGTTTCATGGTTCCGTCTGCGAACTCATGATGCTGCTTCCATATGGGACGATAATGGTCTTGGCGATAATGGAAAGAATGGAGTGAGTCTTGATATGGGTGAAGCTCATGGATCGATAGAAGATGAAACAGAGTTGTTCTCTTCTTTGTCGATGGAGCTTAAGGAAGAGGATTCTGTGTAATGCTGGCAGAGACGAGTTTGATTGCTTCCGGTGAAGCTGTGGTTGATGGCTGGGTTCAGTTACGGAGGCTAAGAAGGGAATGAGACAGAGGGGTTGTATGGAGATGGAACGAGAAGAACTGAGAGCAAGATGACTCAAGTTTAGGCTGCTGCCATTGATTGGCAGACAATGACGATGGACTGTACATGATACGAGCTGCTGTTGGCTAACGATGGAAGATGGCATTGATGCCGGTGACTGAAAGACGATGGAGAAGCTCGAGTAATGACAGTGAAGAGTAGAAGCTCGTAATGGTGATGATTCAGGGAGACGGATGGATGGTAGACAAAGCTGTTCATGCCGATAAAGACAGATGGATGTTATCATTTCTGATCAGGTTGATGGTAGCTGAGGGAGACTGAACTCGTGGGATTGACGCTGGCAGTGAAGGAGGAGATCGAGACTTGGTGTTGTACGTGACCATAATGACGATGGCAGTGACAAGAAGAGATGAAAAGAGTCAGCTGGGAGCCTGGGACTGTTGGCTGTGAAGAGCTGGCGATGGGAGTTGTTGGTAGTTGATGGTGATTCTCGTGCAAAGAGATGGAAGAGCTCGATATGGAATTGACAGAGAAGATGCTCGAGTTTGACAGGGATGTCAGGGGATGAAAAGAAGTCAGAAATTCAGAGGAAGTTTAATAAAATAACAGCAGGGAAAGCTACGGAGGGGTTTCTAACCGTAGCCAAACTCCGGGAAACATATGGATTGAAAGTTTCCACCGTAGAGCAAAACAGAGAATGACGTACTCCCATTGGCAGGTGAATTAGCAGGGAATGAGGTTTGAAAAGAATGCATGGGACGTTGTCGTGATCAATGGCAGTAATAGCGAGAGATGACGCTGGGATGTGCATGGCTGCTGTCAACGGAGATGGAGTTCGAGTGAGAAAGAAAACTCAGAAGAAAATACTTTTCACGGCGACCAGAGTGTACGTGATTCTGACGGAGTGAAAATAATCCAGCAGAAATTATCGCTCACGGTGATGTTTCTGTCCGAGGGAAATATGAGTAGAATGGAAATATGCCTGTCAGTTCCACGGAACTGACAGGCCAATCACAAGCTATTGGAGTTTTTTTGGGCTGGGCTTTACTCAGGTTTTATGCGAGACCCAATTAGTTGGGGTATAATTCTTTCACGGCCAGACTTCGGCACTCATTTGTTTTAGGATTTCGACTAGTTTTGGCAACCAAGTTCGTACGGGATTCGGTGCACGGGCACAACTACAATTTGGGACACCTATATAAGAGAACTTCTTAATATTTTTGGAGAGGACATAATCTTTTATCAAGTTTTGGAGAGGAGAACTCAAGAGAAGAAAAGCTAGGGTTTGGAGCTATTTCTACCACCGTAACTATTTCTTTTCTATTTTATTATATGAAACTCATGGGTTTTAGTAATACCATGAGTAGCTAAACTTCTTAGTGATTGGGGATGAATTCTAAGTTCTAGACATGATTTGAGTTATTATATAAATCTATTTTGAAGTCTTCACATGATTATTGATTGTTTATACTAATTAGAATATTTATGATTGATTGATAGATTGTTTAGGTGGCCAACTGAATTAATTTGTTGATTCAATCAAATGCTAGTATTGAGTTAGGAGATAAGTAATAGTCGAATGATTCATACAAAAGTAGAGAACACAAGACCTTGCAGAGGGATTTTGTGTAGTGATTGTGTGTATAAACAACACTAGAAAGTGGACCTTGAGCTAAGAGTCTAACTACTAGGATCAATCTATAATTCACAAAAGATAAAGCATTCGGACAAATTACACCTTGAGTGAGCTACTACTAGGTGGTTTCGAAGAATAGAATCTGGTATTGGAGAGCTTCCGTACCCAGTGATTTAAGGGATTTAGGGGATAGCACTGAGCTAGTTGTTATTCCACGGTTGGTAATAATTTGTGATTAATAGTATTAATGGATGAATATAATAACTTGATGATTGTTTAGTAACGAAGAAGGATTCCCTGATCATATTTCTCTCCATTGCTTGCAAACTTAATTATTTTTAATTGCTTTGTTATTTACTTTAAATCAAAAACAAACCCCCATTGTGACACTTTTGACAACTAAATCTCCCTGCTCTTCGTGGGAACGATCCTTACTTCCATTATATTACCAGTTAATTGTGTGGAAATAAGTAATTTAATTTGAGCATCTACGACACGCATCAAAGGGTTGGTCTTAGGGAGGGAAGCGAAGAAAGTGTTGAGACCAGAATAGTTGATTCTGGAAGTGTGGGTGTTTCGTGACTTATATCAGAAAGTTGAACTGGCTAGCTGAATGGAAAGCTATCAGATAATTTCTGGATGTTGTATTGTTCTCCTGACCAAAGCTTGTTGTTTGGTGGAAAATAGGTGAGACATATTTATACAAGTCGCAACAAAACGTACCCTGGTCTCTTAGGAAGTGGAAACGATTGAGTGGTGGAAGAAGGGAGTAACGGGTAACGCCTGAAATTTATGTTTCCATAATGAAGGATACGTTTACACCATTACTTCTTGCCATTACTAACCGCCCCGCTGATAGGTGTAGAATACACCGTATTTACTATCTAGAGTTTATGCTTTCTTTGCTATTTTTCTTGTAAATTATGTATTTTACGCATGTTTTGAGTTTTATAGCTACTTTGGAGTCATGCGGAAGAAAATGAGAATAAATCACCCAATTTGAGCAAAAAGGGAAAAATGTTCACAAGCAAGTACTAGTAGCAGTCCAGCTGAGGTTAAGGGGCTGTAAATTGGTTAGCCCTTATCAAGAGTGAACGGGTGTCTATATCCTACCCTACTTTAACCCAACCCTAAATCGAGAAGATTTATCTTCTCCCAATAAATTGAGAAAAGAAAAGAAGCCATGACTGCTAATAAAACCGGGAGAGGAGATTGAATTTGAGAGAAGATCGATGATGGTTTGGGGCTGAAATCGAATCAAGAACAGAGATGAGTTCGAATTGATTGTGCTGCTATTTAACTCGAGAGGTAAAATTGAATCTGAAATCGAGAGATTGCAGAAAAGCATTGAAAGTATAGGATTTGAATCGAGCAGTTCATGAAGTATATGTTGATGCTCGAAATACAGAATGGGTGAGAATCAGAAATTCATGAAGAATGATGGTTAGGGTTTGAGGACTCAGAATTGATAAATGAATTGAAGATGGGTTCGATCTGTGAGAGATGTAGATGCTGTTGCTGTTCTTGAGAAATTCGAGACATCAGAAGTGGGTTTGTGTTGGTGTTCCTGAGAAATTCAATAGAGAAGATGATAGTTTGAGCTGTTGCTATGGATGATGTGAAATAAGACGAATTCGAGAAGGATTAAAGGGTTGGTTTGGGAAGAAATGGATCTGGGGACTTTCTTTGTGGCTGAATCTTGAGCTGTGATGATATACAGGGAAAGAGGAGAAAATGGTGGATGTTAAAATGGGTTTGGTGCTGTTCGAGGGAAATATTGGCTCATTATGGAAGATGGATGGTGCTGTTGGTTGAACATGAGATACAGATGGGTGTTGTTGGAGGTTTTGCAGTGATCAATAGAAGTTGTTGCTTGTGATGGCGAGAAGATTGATGAAAGAATAGTTGGGATTGTGTGATTATAGGGTTTCAGAAGGTGATTCAGGGCAGTTCAGATAAGCAGAGATGGGGGTTTGATGGAGTATGCTGGTGTTGTGAATGATACTGCTGGTTTACAGGGAACGATGGATTGAATTGTGAAGAGTAAGATGCTGTCGAGAAGAATTGGGAATGAGAAATTGATACAGAAATAAGCTGATGATGAACAGATGAATGAATGAGGATTGCTGCGGTGAAGGGTGCTTGAACTAGATGTATGTTTAGGACTGCAGGAATGGAGCTAAGAATGGCCGGAGTTTGGCCTGGAAATGACCGAGAAACAGCCAGAACTCGGCTGGCATTCCATTCACATGAGTCAACTCAATGACTCTGGAAATCCAACTCGGTAATCAGACCATTCAGCTGAGTTATCGACTGACTGGAGAGCTGACTCAATGGCTGACTCTCTCCCCTTGACTTGTTGACTGACGGTTGACCGGTCTGACTGTTAACTTTAACTGCACTGTAACGGAATATTCTGTTATCAGAGATAAATATATCCAGTGATTTTCCTGGCCAATTTCCGGTGATCCTAAGAACTATTCCGGCAACCCAAAATTATAGTTTTTGTGAAGAATATTCTAGACTCATGGGTGTGAAGACTTGGACTTGGAAGTGGATGAAGAATTTGGCTTGGATTTGGAAAGAGAAGATGGAAGATTTAAAGAAATCCTTGATCTTGTAAATTGAATTGCTAAGGGAAAGTGATTTTATTCCTTGGAAGATTTGGAGAGCATTGAAGCCTATAAATAGAGAAGTTCTCTACTTTTCTATACACAATTTTTACACTTTTTCTAGACCTTTTACACACACAACACTTGTGTTTTTGTTTGCTTTTCAAAATTCTTCTTTTAATTATTTGTGTGAACTTCAAAAATTCTCCTTTTAATTATTTGTGTGAATTTCAAAAACATGAGTAGCTAATTTTATTATTGATTGAGGATGAATTCCTAGTTCTTGACATGTTTTGAGTTTTGTTTTAAATCTACTTCGAAGTTTTCACATGATTATCGTTTGTTTTTACTAATAGGAATGTTTATACATTCATGGTTGATTGATAGATTGTTTAGAGTGCACGCTAAATTGATTTGTTAATTTGATCTAAAGCTAGTGAAAGTTAGGGGATAAGTAATCGTTTCTTGACTCTTTACATAAGTAGCAAACACGAGACCTTACGCAGGGATTCTGTGGAGCAATTGTGTGTGAAAACAACGTTAGCAAGTGGACCTTGATCTAAGAGTCCAACTACTAATATCAACCTAATAAGTTCATAAATCTTAATGCGTTTATTTAAATTACATCTTGAGTGATCTACTACTAGGTGGTTTGGTAAATAGAATCCGGTAGTCGAGAACTTCCATATCCGGTGATACAAGGGATTTAGGGGTTTAACACTGATCTAGCTGCTTTACCTACGATTGGTGATAATCTGTGACTAATAAAAAGTGGAAAAGAACATAACTTGATTCATTGTTTTGCAACGAAGAAGGATTCCTTGATCTTGTCTCTCTTATTGATTTCAACTTTATATTTGAATTGCTTTGTTTATTTTCTTTTGCTTTATAAAATAAACCCCCCTTTTTGTGACAATTAAACAACTAAAAACTCTTGCTCCTCGTGGGAACGAACTTGACTACACTATATTACTTGTTAATTAAGTGGAAAAATATTAATTAATTTGTTGTGGTTATGACACACATCAAATTTTGGCGCCATCTTGGGGGAGCAAAGAATGATTTTAGTTGTTTTTATTTTTCTTTTTGCTTTATTTTTGCTTTGTTGGATTCTATATCGTATCTAACTTAGATTTTGAGAATCTTATTTCAGGTACCAGTTTTCCATGTATGGTGGACAAGAGCAAGCATATTACAACAATCAATACGGTTTTCAACCTCAACATTATGGCAACTTCCAACCATCCTTAGGATACAGACTTTATGGATATTCTCATACATAGCAACAACCTTATGACGGGTATGTAAGTGAACAATCAATAGGAGGGGAGGATAGTTATGTTTTTAAATCTATGCGTGATCTCCTTGGTGCAAGGCAACCTAGTTTGAGGGAACTTGAGAGAAGGTTCTATCAATTGATCGATGAAGGCCTAGCATCGGATGAAGAAATTCTTGAAGCTAAAAGAGCTTTAAGAATGGAGCGTGAAAAACGTTATTATATGGGTTACGATGATGATTTTGAACCTTATGAAAATTATTGTAACAAGGATAAAGTTATTCCAACTCCGGATCATAATAACGATCCTTCACCTATTCAAAAGGAGGAGATTGGGTGTGACTTACCTATTGTTATAAACGGTGTAACACCCTCACAAGAAGATCTTACAATTTATACCGACGAGAATCATTTTATTGAATGGCCCGATTCCGATGATGAGAATGTTGAAGAGATGATGCTAGAGGATGAAACCAAATTGATTGATTTTGTGGAAGACCCAATTGAACTTGCCAATGATTTTAATGATGCCAAGACTCTGGTTAAGGTAGAAAATAACGACGAATGGTTTCAAGATTTGATAGAGGACCACGATATACAAGAGGTAAGTAATTCATATGAATTCTCTAAGGATGAAGAGGATTTCGCAAAACAAGAGATTGTGCAAGGTTTGTCTAACCCCTTGCATATTGATTCTTCTCCTTTACATCGTATTGGTTTGAATGTATGTGCTTCGAAAGTATTTATGGATGACTTTGTTTCTAGATATCCACCATTGGAAACACTTGATGCTAACACTATGCAGGTTTGCCAAGAGGAATACATGGAAGTTCCCAAATTCTATGTTCTTTATACACTTCCGAGTGTGTACAAGAATAAGTGTGGGGGAGATTTCTATCAAGCGATAACATCATTATTATTTTCTTGTGCTAACATTTGTATGGAGTTATTGTTTGCAAAACAAGTATTATGGGTGGATCCACAAATTTTCAGATTGTTAGTATATAGGGAATGAATCTTACAAGAGCTAAGTCGGCCGTCGACGTTAAACCAAGCGCTTAATGGGAGGCAACCCATAGGTTTTGTATTTCTTATCCTTTTGCTTTTTGTTTTTTATTTTTTATTTTTTTCTTGTTCCATATCATGTTAAAATTTCCCACCTTGACTTTACTAGGACGATTCAATTACATTGAGGACAATGTAAGGTTTAAGTGTGGGGAGTGGTTAAGCATGTATTTAAAAAAAAAAAAAAAAAAAAATTTGCATAAAACCTCTAACTTGTAGAGATTTTAGAGTCACTAGCATACTTCTAGGTATGTTTACATAGAGATTTTGACCGACATAACTGAACTTGGAAGTGTTAGGGAACTACGTTCGGATTTCTTACTTGTTAGAGTGTTAAATAATGGATTTAATCATGTCGGTGATGCAAATTAGCAGCAGGGAGAAATGCATTATTAGAGTTGCTGATCAATCATTAGTGGAGACTACCCGTATTTATATCATGTGAGGCACCGACCAAATATTCTTTGTAGCTGACTAAAAAGCTTTCTTTTGAGTGTGTGTCACCGTACGTTAATTCCGGGTAGAATGCTGAGCTACCCAACCTCCCACCAATAGAAGCACTACTCTTTGATCTCTTGAGTACTAATTTTTTCAATCATGAGGGTGACGTCTATAGATGAAAGCCTCCTTCTTGTAGTTCGATTTGCAGTTAGCACCATTCTCTCCACAACAACGGGTCCATAGAAACACCATCATCATCAATAAGGAGCGACATCAAAATCTACAAGGAAAGTTGAAGAAGTTCAAGGTTTACAAGCAACAAAACGAGAAAAAGAGAAAATTTCAAATTCAAGTTAAGCAACATACAAAGAGCAGATTTTTACATATATGTTGAAGACTTAGAATACAATGAGGTAATTCTATATCCAAGTATGAAGACTTATTTACGAGAGCAAAGAAAATCAAAAGGTGAGAGTTATTGAAATTTATGATTTTGAGACGATACAAGTTGTGAAGAATTAAGCGGTAAAATACTTCTCCCACGACCACGGTTTGTTTTATTTTCACTTTGTTTTATATTTTATTTCTCTTGTTTATACATTCAAAAAAAAAAAAAAAAAAAAAAAAAGAGACAAGAAAAATATTCGTTTTGTTTTTATTTTTATTTAATAAGCCGTGGGGAAGGAAATCTATAAGGAAGTTTGAAGCGACAAGGATTTTGAAGAAAAAGGTTACAAATTGTCAAGGAATTACGAAGTTTGAGAGTTTATCATCAATAGTTGAAGCCGAAGACGAAGACCAAGAAGATAAAGACGAGGAGTGGAAGACGTTTCTATTGGATGCCGTGAGAGTGGTGTTATCATAATTGGCGATCGGATGTGAAGATGAGTAAGTAATCTCATCTTCGATAATAGTGGTTGATTTCCTTTCTTAGAGATCGTCAGAAAAATGGTTTTTCAAAATGTTAAAAGATGTGGGTTTTTAAAATATTTCGGAAGTTGTCCTTCCCACCATTCAACGTGTTGCGGGATTTCTCTCTTCATTCCTACCTGCACACATGTGAGACCCATAAAAACCGTCTTTTTGAGTGCAATTATCATAAAATCCTTTTGGTGAGGCGAAGTCGAGGCGAAATGCTTATTGATCGTTTCTCAAACACGCGTTCTATCATTATGGTGTGGTTATTTCTCACTCAACATTTAAGAATGAGAATATGTTCTTTAGTATTTCTAACTTCTTATTACTAGCATGCAGAAACTCTATGTCCTCATATGTCTTTGGATGCTTGGGACGCTGGAACGCTTTAAAGTTGTAAGTTTTAGTTTGATTTGCTCGAGGACTAGCAAAGTCTAAGTGTGGGGGAATTTGATAGGTGTAGAATACACCGTATTTACTATCTAGAGTTTATGCTTTCTTTGCTATTTTTCTTGTAAATTATGTATTTTACGCATGTTTTGAGTTTTGTAGCTACTTTGGAGTCATGCGAAGAAAATGAGAAGAAGTCACCCAATTTGAGCAAAAAGGGAAAAATGTTCACAAGCAAGTACTAGTAGCAATCCAATTATGAGGTTAAGGGGTCAGAATTGGTTAGCCCTTATCAAGAGTGAACGGTGTCTATATCCTACCCTACTTTAACCCAACCCTAAATAGAGAAGAGTTATCTTCTCCCAATCATTTCTCATTAAATTGAGAAAATAAAAGCATCCATGATCGCTAATAAACCGAGAGAGGAGATTGAATTTGAGAGAAGATCGATGATGGTTTGGGGCTGAAATCGAATCAAGAACAGAGATGATTTCAAATTGATTGTGTTGCTGTTTAACTCGAGAGGTAAAATTGAATCGAAATCGAGAGATTGCCGAAAAGCATTGAAAGTAGAGGATTTGAATCGAGCAGTTCATGAAGTATATGTTGATGCTCGAAATACAGAATGGGTGAGAATCAGAAATTCATGAAGAATGATGGTTAGGGTTTGAGGACTCAGAATTGATAAATGAATTGAAGATGGGTTCGATCTGTGAGAGATGTAGATGTTGTTGTTGTTCTTGAGAAATTCGAGACATCGAAGTGGGGTTTGTGTTGGTGTTCCTGAGAGATTCAATAGAGAAGATGATAGTTTGAGTTGTTGCTATGGATGATGTGAAATAAGACGAATTCGAGAAGGATTAAAGGGTTGGTTTGTGAAGAAATGGATCTGGGGACTGTCTTTGTGGCTGAATCTTGAGTTGTGATGATATACAGGGAAAGAGGAGAAAATAGTGGATGTTAAAATGGGTTTGGTGTTGTTCGAGGGAAATATTGGCTTATTGTGGAAGATGGATGGTGTTGTTGGTTGAACATGAGATACAGATGGGTGTTGTAGGAGGTTCTGCAGTGATCAATAGAAGTTGTTGCTTGTGATGGCGAGAAGATGATGAAAGAATAGTTGGGATTGTGTGATTATAGGGTTTCAGAAGGTGATTCAGGGCAGTTCAGATAAGCAGAGATGGGGGTTTGATGGAGTCTGCTGGTGTTGTGAATGATACTGCTGGTTTACAGGGAACGATGGATTGAATTATGAAGAGTGAGATGCTGCCGAGAAGAATTGGGAATGAGAAATTGATACAGAAAGATGCTGATGATGAACAGATGAATGAATGAGCATTGTTGCGGTGAAGGGTGCTTGAACTAGATGTATGTTTAGGACTGCAGGAATGGAGCTAAGAATGGCCGGAGTTTGGCCTGGAAATGACCGAGAAACAGCCAGAACTCGGCTAGCATTCTATTCACATGAGTCAACTCAGTGACTCTGGAAACCCAACTCGGCAATCAGACCATTCAGCTGAGTTATCGACTGACTGGAGAGCTGACTCAATGGCTGACTCTCTCCCCTTGAATTGTTGACTGACGGTTGACCGGTCTGACTGTTAACTTTAACTGCACTGTAACGGAATATTCCGTTATCAGAGATGAATATATCCAGTGATTTTCCCGGCCAATTTCCGGTGATCCTAAGAACTATTCCGGCAACCCAAAATTATAGTTTTTGTGAAAAATATTCTAGACTCATGGGTGTGAAGACTTGGACTTGGAAGTGGATGAAGAATTTGGCTTGGATTTGGAAAGAGGAGATGGAATATTTAAAGAAAGCCTTGATCTTGGAAATTGAATTGCTAAGGGAAAGGGGTTCTATTCCTTGGAAGATTTGGAGAGCATTGAAGCCTATAAATAGAGAAGTTCTCTACTTTTCTATACACACTTTTTACACTATTTCTACACCTTTTGACACACAACACTTGTGTTTTTGTTTGCTTTTCAAAATTCTTCTTTTAATTATTTGTGTGAACTTCAAAAATTCTCCTTTTAGTTATTTGTGTGAATTTCAAAAACATGAGTAGCTAATTTTATTATTGATTGAGGATGAATTCCTAGTTCTTGACATGTTTTGAGTTTTTTTTTAAATCTACTTCGAAGTTTTCACATGATTATCGTTTGTTTTTACTAATAGGAATGTTTATACATTCATGGTTGATTGATAGATTGTTTAGAGTGCACGCTAAATTGATTTGTTAATTTGATCTAAAGCTAGTGAAAGTTAGGGGATAAGTAATCGTTTCTTGACTCTTTACATAAGTAGCAAACACGAGACCTTGCGGAGGTATTCCGTGGAGCAATTGTGTGTGAAAACAACGTTAGCAAGTGGACCTTGATCTAAGAGTCCAACTATTAATATCAACCTAATAAGTTCATAAATCTTAATACGTTTATTTAAATTACATATTGAGTGATCTACTACTAGGTGGTTTGGTAAATAGAATCCGGTAGTCGAGAACTTTCGTATCCGGTGATACAAGGGATTTAGGGGTTTAGCACTGATCTAGCTGCTTTACCTACGGTTGGTGATAATCTGTGACTAATTAAAAGTGGAAAAGAACATAACTTGATTCATTGTTTTGCAACGAAGAAGGATTCCTTGATCTTGTCTCTCTTATTGATTTCAACTTTATATTTGAATTGCTTTGTTTATTTTCTTTTGCTTTATAAAATAAACCCCCCTTTTTGTGACAATTAAACAACTAAAAACTCTTGCTCCTCGTTGGAACAAAATTGACTACACTATATTACTTGTTAATTAAGTGGAAAAATATTAATTAATTTGTTGTGGTTACGACACGCATCACCCGCTTTATGACACTTTCTGTAACGGGCGTATTGCACGCCGCACGCTGTAAACCGCCAGACTAATACCCTGATGAGTATCCCCCAGTTTGTGACATGTTTTGATGTCTCGAGTGTTTTCGTGGAAAACATGTAGCACTTTGTTACGTGTGGCAAGTTTAAAATTGAGAGGCTTGCCGTAGGTAAATAACATATGTGATGCTAGGCTCGTTTTGGCTAGTCGCCTAAAACTTGTCACTATCTGAACGGCTCGGTGGCGAATTTCGATGGCTGAGATTACATCTCATGAGGAAGAGTGGCCATTGATTATGGCCGCATCTTGTTGTATAGCGAAGTGGCGACATTGGCATTGTAGCGCCTGGTGGAGCCATGGCATAACGGCATGCTAGTGGCATGCCAGTGGTGTAGCCATGGCGTAGCCATGGCGTAGTGGAATGCCAATGGCGTAGCCGTGGCATAGCGGCATGCTATTAGCTATGGCATGGTGGCATGCCAGTGGACGTGGCATAGCGACATGCTAGTAGCTGTGGCATGGTGGCATGCCAGTGGTCGTGGCCTCGCGACATGCTAGTAGCTGTGGCATGGTGGCATGCCAGTAGCTGTGGCATAGTGACATGCTAGTATTCGTGGCATAGCGACATGCTAGTAGCTGTGGCATGGTGGCATGCTGGTGGCCGTGGCATAGCGACATGCTAGTAGCTTTGGCATGGTGGCATGCCAGTGACCGTGGCCTAGCGACATGCTAGTAGCTGTGGCATGGTGGCATGCCAGTGGCCGTGGCCTAGCGACATGCTAGTAGCCGTGGCATGGTGGCATGCCAGTAGCCGTGGCATGGTGGCATGCCAGTTACCGTGGCCTAGCGACATGCTAGTAGCTGTGGGATGGCGGAATGCCAGTGGCCGTGGCCTAGCGACATGCTAGTAGTTGTGGCATGGTGGCATGCCAGTAGCTGTGGCATGGTGGCATGCCAGTGGCCGTGGTGTTGTAGCATGGCCATAGTTTAAGATTTGGCTCCGTGACTAAAGTTAAGGCTTGGCGGCATGGCCAAGGCTAGGGCTTGGCATCGTGGCCAAGGCTAGGGATTGGCGCATGGCTAAGGCTAGGGCTTGGCGGCATGGCCAAGGTCAGGGCTTGGCGCCGTGGCCAAATTTAGGGTTTGATACCGCGGCCAAAGTTTAGGGTTTAGCGGCATGGTCGCTCAAAAAGTTGCCACAAGCCTGTTAGTTTGGTGGCGAACTTGGATGGTTGAGATTGCATCTCAGGAGGAAAGGTAGCCGTCGATCATGGCTACCTTTAATTGGAAGTGGCGCCTTTAACTTGCGCTAGCGGCATTGCGGCATGGCTGGCATGGCTCGTGCATGCCTCCGGCGCGGTTGCACGCGTAGCCATAGCCACTGAAATTTTGACACATTGGTGTGGAAATCTTGCCTAAATTAGGGTTTAGCTTGTCGAAACCCTAATTAGCCTATATGGCACGTCGCATGGGGTGAGTGGTCATTTTGGCGCGTTTGGCATGTGCATCTAGCATGTGTGCCTGGTATGTGCGTTTGGCATGCTGTTTGGCATGCTGTTGCGTTTTGGGAATCCAATTGGCTTTGCGGCTATCTGGCGATGTTTCCTTCTCTTCAACACTGTGGCGAGTTTAAAGTAACCTGGGTTGGTTAATGTAAGAGGTCTGGCCAGGCATGGGCGTGGCTACACTTCTGTGTGAGTGTGGCAGATTTCAATCGACCTTATTGGTCGATGGGAAGTGGGGCCGGCAAGCTAGGGCGTGGCCACACTTCCAGTGAGCTGTGGCGGATTTGATCGCCTAGTTTGGCTAAGCATATTTTTTCGACCATTGGGGTTTAGTGTACTGCGCGAGGCGTAAACCCTAATTTTACAAATTAGTCGGGTTTATGAGCTTTTTGTGAGTTATCACAATAATTGGCTGGATTTTGTATGCTGCCACAAAAATCCTTATCTACAGAATGCAGTGTGCTTTCCGTCTGAGCATTTCGTGTGATGGACTTAACTTTGGTACTTGGAGGTTCATGCTACTCCGCTGCGAGTGAACATAAATCCGTTATGCCATACCGATATTAAGGGTTCTGCTGGGTAACATAGCATAGGAAAGTACTCAGTGAGTCTTGTATTGGCGAGGTGCCGAAATTTACAGAGTGTTTGGGATGGTTGCTACATTCGCCAGTCTGGATAAATTTCATGTACATATATCGAATGGCTCAATAAATATGCCGGTGGAGAGGTTAGCACTCACGGCACCGTTTTCTTGCAGAGTGACGTCAGATGCAAGGTTTTACGATTTTAACCCTAAACTAAAAACCACCATCAACACCCCTATTAATTATCTAAGAAAAAGAGGGATATAGACAACCATTGTTCAATACAACATTCATTAGCTGCCTTTTTTATGAAAAATCTGCAGCCGCGTTACTTTCTCTATATCTATGAACAATATACTATCTGCGTGTTGAATCAGAAATATTATATCTTTCCAAATGCCAAGGAATGGGAGTGCAACCTGTGCACATACGGATGATGTATTTGGAATCACTTTTTACAATGAGTTTCTTTTTGTTCAGACGGGAAGCAAGGCAGATGCCTTCCTTGATAACACCCAATTCCGTCATATTTTGTCCATTCCGTGTAGAAATCTTAGCATAATCTCCAGTAAAGCCTTCTGCATCATCCCTAAGCACACCACTAATTCCAGCCAGACCAAGGTGATTAGATGCACTATCTTTATTTAGTTTCACATAACCAACATGTGGGCATTGCCAGCTGAAGGTGATCATATCTTTGACTCGAGAAGCACTACTCATAGGATAACCGCAAATTTGAAATTCTAGAGCCACGGAAACATGCTAAGTTAACAACATTTGTGAACACAAAAATAACGATGGTATTTATGTGTCCACAAACAATATTCGCATTACATACAAATTCACTGAGGAGAATGAAATATGTGTAACGTTGCATAAGTACGATGCTTATTACACTCGGAGCCTTCGGGCTCGTCCTCGTCTAGCCGTAGGAGAGTAACAAAAATAGATCTATCGATGCACGATACATAACGCACTAAAATATAATAAGTAAAAATAGAAGATCGAAAGTGCTTTGAATATAAACGAGGCGACGATTTACGTGGTTCAGCAATAAGGCCTACGTCCACGGGGGTAGTTGTTTCACTATGTATTTGGTGGTTACAAAGATAGTCGAATGACTTTGGGGGTGATGAACGAAGCTATGAAGAAGATAAAACTCATACTTACTCTTACAATATCTCTCTCTCTCTCTTTCTCGCTCTCTTCTCTCACTCTAACTTAGTATTGGTCGACCCCTCTCTCTTAGTGGAGAGGGGTATTTATAGGCGACTTCGGTGGGGCCCTCTTTTGTAGACATCTGTGTCCTTATCGTCTTGATTTGTGTACCAATTTCGATGAAGTCTTCGTTATCTTTCGATGGCTCCAGTGGTAATATAGGGTATCGATAGGTCACCTCTCTCTCCTTCACAGGGTAACTGACACGTACCCTATGTTCAAGCGTTTAATGCGGGTGGTTGGGTAACCTACATGCGCCGAACAGATGTATGTTGCGCCCATCACTTCCTTGTAAGTGGGACTCATCCTCGCCCTTGATCTTGGATCTTCCTCGGGATGGAGTAAAGTAGGTCTTTGGGTGCTCTTCAGTACTTCGCGGTGCTCCATTTCTTTGGTGCTCCTTGACTCTCCTTCGTAGGATCAGCTCGATGATGAGTAGATGGGATGATACGTGTCTTTGGCGTGTTTTGACGTGGCATCATATCTTGATGTCTAAGTGCCGCTTGTCCTCCACGTGTGATTACTTCTACACATGGCAAATGATGATTTATATGTACACAATTTGCCAATTTTCTTCGGGTTTGAAGTTGGTCAAAGTTCGAAGAAAACTGTCTTCACGGTCTCTTCTTCTTCTCGCAATAACTTCCCCTAGATTTTAGGGCACGTTTCCCACTTCTTGCAATAACTTCTCCTTGAAACATAGGACGGTTATATCGTTTAAGTTATAAATAGGAGAGAGGTTGCTAGTGAAATAAATTTCATTCCTTCTTCCTCTTTTTGTCAGTCCAACAACTCCTCATTCTCTTCTCTGAGCCTCTTCATTCTTCTTTTTTGTTTTCTCGTTCTTAACTTCTGCCGATATTATTTTTGGATTAAGTTTGACAAATTCTTCCAAGGTCTACTGTTTTCATTGTTCGTCAGGAGCTTTCAGATCGTATTCGTCCATTCTTGACGCTTCTGGTTCAGGTAAGGAGTTTTTCCAATTAATGGAGTTTTTCGATTGGTTCTTTCTTTTCTGCTGCTGCTGTGTCTGTGTTTTGTGATGAAGAACATAATATACGAAAGTATATATACTTGCCCATGTTCTTTATCACAAAACTTAGGGCCTTTCTGTTGATCACCGGGATAAGGCTTTTTACGGTGTAATGATGTTGATGGTGTTCTTGATACTCTGATGCCGGGGGTGTTCTTGATGAAGTATACTGATTAGGGTTTTTAAAATTGTTGTGTGATTTTTGTTTCCCTTCTATGACCCTTTGTAGATATGGCTGATCGTCATCGAGTTCCTTACCAAACTCCACCATCGAGTCCTTACAGATCTCCTCCATCCAGAAGTCCTGATATATCTCCGCCGAAGGGTGGTCCATCAAGGTTTTCCTAACCGTACCTTCGTGATCATAAGACTTTGTCTTCGTCAGGTCCCATAGTTTCATCTACGAAGAGGGGGGATACGCCTAAGGGTTCTCGATACGCCGTTAACTATCCTTTGGCTAATCCTTCTTCTCAACGTGCTGAACCAATGAATGTGCAGCATCCTTCTTCTCAGCGTGCTGAACCGCTAAATGTGCATCTTCTTCGTTTTATTACCCCAGTTACGATTCCTTCTCAGAAGCCTATGGTTCCACAGTCTACCATTCCAGTGAAAGAATCTTCTGCTAAAGGTGTTGCGCCGAAGGTAGATCAATAGGAATTCGCCAACCAAGAGAAAATCTTCAGATATGAGTCCTCCGAAGAAGTCGTCGTTGGGCAAAGCTGCTAGTTTTGACGTTGCCCCGGTTATACGAAGCGTCTCGGTTTCCAAGAAGAAGGTTACTTTTAAGCATGTTGATCTCGAAGCGTTCAAAGTAAAGCATGGCCTCAAGGCTTTTGATGTTAAGTTTTACGCGCCAGATGACGATCTTTCTTATGATATGATCGTGAACTATAAGTACGATGACTTACATTTGCTGACAACTGTGGGGGCCTTCGAAGCTGGCTTGATGTTGCCTCTGTATAAGTCGGGGGACTCTTTTTACTATGATGTTCTGGCCCATCATGAGGGTTCCACTCCTCATACTCACTGTCGTTCGGTGGTACATCTAAGTGGAAATTATCTTCGAACGCTGAAAGAGTGTTATCTTCGGAGTAAAGACGAGACGATGATGACGTGATACGTTCCCAACCCCGCTGAGAAAGATTGGTATACCCCTGAGAATTTCAACGCTTCTTTCGGAGATTATGTCAATGGTAGAAATCGTAAGCCATGGAGTGTAAGTCTTCGTATGATTGCCGCTTCTCAAGGTGAAGTTCGTCTTCTAAGTGTGAGTTACTCGAAGCTTCGTTATGTCCTTGGTACCGAAGGGACTCCTTCTCAAAGGCTTTTCCCCAAGAATGAGCGACTCAAGCGTGATCATGATTATGAGTGGCATGCCACCGTTATTGAAGTCATCGGTCCTTGTGCCTATGGTTGGGTGCCTGGTCAACATGGGTGGTGTCTTGTTGCTAGTAATCAGCCTCGTGATAGTGCCATATCCCGCTATGGTGACTTCTGTCCTTGGCAACTAAATTTTGCTGGCATGAACTTTGAGTATGTCGTTGATGCTGCTGATGAGGAGGAGAGTTTCGATGCGGTTCTTCCTTCGAAGGGTACTACCACTGTCAAGGTATGATTCCATTACTTATAAAAGTGTGTTGTTGTATGTTTTCCCCTGGAATCAGAAGTTGATCAAGTGTTTTTTACAGGCTACGAAGAAGAAGAGGATCGGTCCTGTTCAGTCCTCTACCGCTGGTGAAGAAGAGACAAAAATTCCATAGGTTAACAGTCCGGTAAACGATGAAGAAAATTTTGATGAGGATGTTACCGATGATGAGGAACGTACTGACACTTCTCCTCCCGGTCACGAAGGTGGTGGGAATATTGGTGTTAAGGAAGGCGAAGAGAACATCATCTCTAACGCTCAAGTGAACGATCCTCCTACTGAGTCTATGCATGTTCAAGGGAACGAGGATGCTGATCATCAAGCCACGAACCCCAACCAAGAGTTCTCTTTTGGTAGGATTTATTCCGCTGAGGGCCCGATTGACATTGATGCTGCTTTGGGGTTGGCTTCGGATTTTTTCTCTGCTTTCACCAAATGACGAATGAGATGTTCTTGTAGGGGTTGAGGGTGAAAAGGTAGCTGAGGAAAAAGATAGTTCCGATGGTGAGGATGCCGAGGCTCTTTCTACCAGGGAAACCGAGGCCAAGATGAATTCCGTCGACAAAGGGACCGGACCGCCGGTGAGAAGACCGCCGCTAGTGAGGAGACCGCTGCGGGTGAAGGGGCCCCCGCTGGTACATCTTCTGATAGCTTTGAGAAGGTTGTGATGCACGATGGAGATGATGCAACCTTCGACTGGCTAATGAAGAAAGTCCTGTTGTGTGTGCCCAACCCTGCTCCCGTGGTGCCTGGAGAGAAAAGTTCTGATGCCTTTACTCATCAAAGAATGCAGCTATCGTCGTATGAAGATGTTGCCGAGGTCTGGGAGAAGTATTTGGGTGCTACTTCGACCAGTCTGTTGGTCGACCCTCCTTCTTCTATTGCCGATATGATGGCCATCGCTGATGGGTATCAGTATGGCTTCCCTCAGCAACGCATTCTTGAGGTAAGTCTTTGCATATTCCCTTAGGTCGAGTATCGTGATACTCTTTTATTGATTACCTTTATTATTAACGTAGCTGATGAGGAGCGAGCACTGCAACAATACTCTGTATCAGTTCTTTAAGGCGAAGGCCCTTAAACTGGAGGCAAAGCTTCGTCATAGAGAAGAGGAGTTGAATTCTGCCGAGGCACTCATCGCCGCTAAGGATAAGGAGATATTGGAGTTGAAAAATCGTCTGAAAGGGAAAGAGCAGCTTGGTGCGTTGGAGGAGAAACTTCGTCTTGAAATCGCTCTCGTTCGTAGTGAGTTGGAGAAGGCTCGTAGCGAGGCTTCGTCTTCCAAAGGTTCGTTTTCTTTCCTTCGTCTCTCCCTTTCTGTCTGAGTCTCCCCGCCCTATCTTCAGCGGGTGATGTCAGAGAGTTAGCATGGCTTCGAAATGAGAGGACTCGGCAAGCTTCTCAGATCATAGAGTTGGTGGAGAAAATTAAGAATGAAGCTGATAAATAGAATGCCCGGGCCGATGAGCATAATGTCCTGGTGGCTGATTGGCGAGAGAGGCGGAACCAAATGGTTGATATGCAGAACAGTTATAATGTCGATCGTCGCCAGTTCAACGGTGCTCTACTGTGGACTCGTGAGAATCTGCGTGAGGCGCGTGAGGATATTTCTCGTTTAGAGACTAAGGTAACAAATTTGGAAGAAGAGTTGCGCCAAGCTCGTTCATCTCATGACCCTAAAGTTCAGGTCTATATACAACGATTTTTTCGGGAGAAGAATGATGCCAGGGCTGAGGCTCATGCCCTTAGTAATGCTTTAAGTGCTTCTCGGGATGATATTGCTCGTTTAGTCGAATCTGAGAAGGATATTGAAGTCAATATGTACAGGCTTACTAAAGGGATAGAAGAAATGAGTAACGAAGTCAACCGCCTTCATCACTTAGACTCCATGAAGCAAGTATTGTTGGATGAGTGTCAGTTTGCTCTCACAAATCTTCGATTGGATTATAAGAAAATTTCAGACGAGTATGATTTCCTCGACGAAGCCCGGGAAGCTGTAGTTAATGAATATGAGATAGCTTCGGCTAGTGTCGAAGGTATACATTTATTTGGTCGTGAGTGGTTCCGTAATTCTAATTCTCTAACCTTCTTGCGTCTTCTTTTTCAGAGCTTGAGGGACAGATTAACCTTGCAAATGAAAAGCTTAAAGAGGCTCAATCTTCCTTAGTGCACCAGCAAGGTCAGGCTAAGTACTATGAAGGGTTGTCAGGATCTCGGGACGTAGCGGCGAAGGAGGAAGCCAAAGAAGTAACCCGATTGAAGTCTTCATTGTCGCAATCTGAGCTCAAGTCCACCGTTATTGCAGATAAGGCTCGTTGCCAGCTTGCCGAAGAGGTTAACAATTCCTTGACCAAGATCGAGCAGAGCCTTCAGAAGGATCATGGCATCGTTAAGCATTACCCTCGTCGTCCGATGCCTGAGCCCCTACTATATACCTCTGATCCTTCTTCGGGAGGAAGCGTCCCTTCGTCTCAGAGGAAGAACCCAGCTGATCACGTCGAGTCTTCCAAGGGGAAGTAGGCTTCTATGTTCGTTATCGAGAGTTGATCCTTGTTGATTACTTGGCTTCGGGCCATTTTTTGTGTATCTTCTGCATTTCTTGTTTAATTCCCCCAGCTTGTAATCAACTTTTAAGGAATGGATCATCGTTTGCTTGGATATGTACAACTCTAATTTATTTGCATTGTTAGTTCATTTATCTCTTAGATAGCGAGTAAATCTAGTTATTGAGGAATGAATAAGTAAAGCGTTAAAAGTGTTTTTGATGGCAATAACGAAGATAAGTACCTTCGTTATTGACTTTGGACCTGTCACCCCGCTGGCTAACCTTGGGCCAGAGGATTACCAAACAGTGGGGGTTGATGTAGCGTTCCCGGATATGTGATGTGTTATTAAAATATTTACATGCATCCATTCCGCTGAACCGCTGCCTTGTTGGTTAGGTATCTCTATCTACTGGAATCCTTCCCCATGGTCCTACACTTATAGACGCTGATAGGGGAGTCCCGAGAGATTGTATATGATTACTTTCCCCAAATATAAGTGTTGCAAAAAGCTTGTTTGATTGATGTGGTGAGGTCTACTACTCCTCGTCCAGAGATAGAAACATGTCGAGCGGGTACGCTGTCTTCTTCTTCTGGGGTTCTTCGCGCAGATGCAAAACTGCGCTGCTTTAAGGATATTATGGATTGAGGTATTTTGCATTCCAAGGGTGCCCGAGGACTTCTCCTTTGAGGTTACGTAGATAATAGGATCCGTTCCCTGCAATGTCATGTATTATAAATGGTCCTCCCCATGTTGGTGCTAATTTGCCCCACTTTTTCTCTCGTTGGTATTGGGGTATAGTTCTCAGCACATACTGTCCTTCTACAAGATTTCTAAGTTTAACTTTCTTAATGTACTCTCTTGCTAATCTTCGTTGTTAGTTTTCCATCCTTTGTAGCGCTGTCTCCCTCCTTTCTTCTAGATCATCGAGCCTTTCCAATATCATGTCCGCTGTGAGGTTCTTCTCCCATGCTTCGGTCTTTGTGGTTGGCATGATGATCTCTTTCGGGATGATCGCCTCGGCTCCGTAAGTGAAGAGGAACGGTGATTCACCGGTAGCAGATCTGCGTGTTGTCCGATATGCCCATAGCACGTTGTGTAACTGTTCGCACTATCGTCTCTTGTGCTCGTCTAGTGACTTCTTGAGGATAAGAGCAAGGGTCTTATTCGTGGCTTCGGTCTGGCCGTTGCTCTGGTGATAGATGGGAGTTGATTTGTTCTTCCTGATCTTGAAGGTATCAAAGAGCATATTTATGTTCTTTCCTACGCAACTTGCCGTTGTCGAGATAATTTTTAACGAGGGATGTCGAACCCGCAAATGATGTTCGGAAGATGAATGTGAATACGTCCGTGTCTCGGATTCTAGCCAAGGCTTTGCCTTCCACCCATTTGCTAAAGTAATATGTGGCTACAATCAAGAATCGTCTTTTCCCTGATCCTTCGGTCAGGGGTCCGGCGATGTCTACTCCCCATTTTTCAAATAGCCGGGGATATCTCTTTTGAATTTAATTTCGTTCTTAGGAGCATGGATTCTCTTAGCAAAACGCTGACATTCCTCGCATCTTCTTGACATCCTGGCTGCGTCTTGAATCATCTGCGACCAATAATATCCTTGCATCTTAGCTTTGTTGGCTAGTGATCTCATCCCGCTATGATTGCCCGTATCCCCGTAGTGGATGTCTTTCAAGATTCGGTGACCTTCTTCTCTGGATAAGCAGCGTAATAAGGGTCCTAGAAAAGACTTCTTATAGAGAATTCTGTTGCGAAGATCGTATCTCCCTGCCTTTGATTGTATTTTTCGGGCTTGCTTCAGATCTGTAGGCAGCATTCCTTCTTCAAGGAAAAGATGAACTTCGGTTCTCCAGTCCTCTTCATTCTTGAAGTCTTCATCTTCGTTATCCCTTGATATTATATCATCTTCAACAAAGTTATCAACAATGTCCTCCCCCACATCATCGTCAGCTATATTCTCCCCTGCATCGTCTTCACGATGTGTAACGAGGGATTGCTGTGGAGTAATCGAGGGCTCATATACTCTTGTTATTTTGATGGCTTTAATGCTTTCGTCTTTTAACATGGATGATATGAATGCTAGAGCATCAACATGTCTGAGGTCTCTTCTGCATAGATGCCGAAACTTGATGCTAGGTATTTGGGATTCTAGAGTCTGGACCAAGGCCATATACGCTGAAAGGATCTCGTCGTAGACATTGTATTCCAGTCATATTTGCCGTATGACCAGTTGCGAATCACTTGTCAGGCGTACGTCGGTTTTTCCCATCTCTATTATCAAACGAAGAGCATGTACTACAGCTTCGTATTCTACGGTGTTGTTGGTATGCCCCTGGAATTCCAACCTTAGCGCGTGCACGATCCTATTTCCGGTGGGGGTGGTGATTACGATGCCTATGCTGCGCCTTCCTATTCCTTTGTAGTAGCGGGATTTCCCACACTACACCCCTTACTCGATTTTGCTTAATTAATCCATTGAAAGATGTAAGATCAAGAATATTTATTGATTGAGTCCATGAAATGTTTATACAGGATAATAGAATTACACTTAGAAATTAAAATGCTCTTCCACTTTCTCTCTCCTATTGACTTGCTTAACAATTCCAAAAAGATCTCCCCTTTTACAGACTCATTTAGCCCTTTATATAGGGTAATACATAGTGGATGACAGCTAAGCTACCCTTTATTTTCGGGAATGTCCCGCGAAGTGTCGCAGATGCACAAACATTCACTCTCGCGACACTTCTTAACCCTCGCCAGCTCTCACGTCTTCTTCATGTTTTGCCTGTCGTTATCCATTGCGTCGTTTATTTTAGCTTCCTGCGACTCCCTCGCGATGCCGTCGTTCACTAATCCCGCGAGCCTTGTACATTGCGATATTATGATCCTACATCTTGCCTCTTTTTCCTTGAATATTGCTTGAAGAGCGATCTTTTAAGGAAAAATCTGTTGTGGTGGTAATCTTTGATCTTTGTTGATAAAGGAACGAGCGGAAGAATACTGGACTTGAAAAGTACGTACTTGCCTCTATTCTTTTGCGAAGTTCCGAAGTTTCTTTGTAATACACACACGAAGTATCGTTTCTTGCCTCATGAATTACAGAAAATAATCAATTTCGCAAGCTATTCTCGCCTATTAGGAAATATGTTATATATTTGGATTCTACTAAAGTTCTTTTAAATCGGCTTCCTTGGATTTAGCGGGGACCGCTTACACGTGTCTATGTTTACCTCTTTTACTGGGTGCATTTAATGTTAACCGGTCATAACATTTTTCTCGTCTATTTATAGGAGCACCCCACATGAAGAATTTTCCTTTTCCTTTTCATCTTCTTCATCGTGCATAAGTGTTCTTCTTCTTCATCGTTACGCAAGTGTTTGCTTATTGTTGTCTCTTACCGTCTTCTTCACCACTTTAGCTATTCTCTACCAGTTGTTACTCTCATGACGTCCGGGTTTGTTAATTTTGCCATATCTGGCTGATTTTGTTGTTGATCAAATTTGAGATTAACTTTCTTTGTTGAAATCACACTGGTATGATTAACTTTGTAGTTCTTTTTTCTGCCATTGTTGTTTAGCAAGAACCAACCCAGAACTAGATTTATCGTGAAGGACCCTCTTCTTTCTTTGGGCTCGCCATCGAAATCTACTTCGCAACAAGAACCCCTCGCACAACCAAAGCCCACTTCGCGAGCAAAATCTATGGCTTCAAAAAGACAGTCTGCAAGTGACAAGGTATTCAAGAAACATTTTTTTTTTTTTTTTTTTTATCAACAATACGTTGTTGCCTCTGTTTCTTATTTAATTTGTCATTCGCAGGATGATAAAACTACTGGTCATGTTCCCAAAAGGCCTCGCTACTCCAAACCTGTTACCCATGACGTTCCATTTCCTTCATTCTCTCCTTCGTCTCCTGCTGCGAAATCTTCGCAAGACAATTTTGTGCCCCCTTCCCCTGGTAATATCACCAACGACAATACTTCTATGCCTCAACTCCTCATAGATCAAGTTCCTTATAACTGTCCTACTACAAACGATCTTATACCTCCTCCTGCTATCAATGTCCCTGCTATTTCTCCAATCACTTCTCTCCCTGAAACCTCCTCTTCTCAAGAGGTTCCTTTGACAAAGGACGACTCGTCTTCTTTGTTTGAACAGATTCCTCTAACTGCGGAAAATTTGGAGGGGATAGATGTGGCCTTTAAAGTCCTTTCTGATCTCGTGAATGATGCCAAAAAGACTTCTACTGATCCTGTCAAATCTAATGTCTGCGAGATTTTAAGTAAGCACCTTGGTCCTGAGAGGATCTCGCAAGCATCTTTAGTTCAAGAGATTAATAAGCTGAAGGATGATCTCCAAGTTATGGCCGTGAAGTGCAATAATCTCCATCTTGAAAATCAAAAATTTCTCAGTATCTCACTAGATCGTGATAATCTTCGCAAGAAGAATGAAGAATTAAAAGGTATGCCCTCGCCACCCTTTTTTTTTTTTTTTTTTTTTTTTTTTGTAACTCAAACCCTTGCTCGTCCTCAAAGTATTAAACCAGAAACGAATAATGGAGATATATCAGACGGAGTCTATTGTTGAAGAAGTTCGAGTTGAAAGAGATGCTTGGATGGAGCAGTATAATTTCTTAGATAATCTTCATACCTATGCAGCTGATCAAATAAATAACTTGTCTAAAGAGAATTTTGATTTATCGCAAAAGCAAATCTCATTAAGTAATGACTTATCTCGCCTCTCATATTCTTTGACTAAAACTAATTTGGAGTTGGAAACTTTATCAGATGAGAATCGAACTCTTTCTCAAGAGAAACGTTCTCTGTTGAATAAGATGGCGAGCTACTCGCAGCAGTATAATGCTTGTCAAAAGTTATGTGAAGAACACGAACAAGCTAAACATATTTTGAAAAACCAACTTGAAGGAATTCTTTGAGAGAGATAAACTTATTCAAGGTAGAATAACTTTGAGTGTAAAAGCGAAGCAATTCCAAGAACAATGTGTCAAATTAGAAAAATCCAACTCTACTCGCGACCGAAAATTCCATACTTGTTTCCAATGAAAAGAATTTGCGATCTCGAATGAAAGGCTTAGTTGGAGATTCATTTGATGATGTCATGGACCGTTTGGGGAATAACTTCGCAGCTTTAATTCAACATCTTACTTCTCAGAAGGAAGGTAGTCAAATTATTTGACTATCTTAATTTATGTATTTATTCCATGAATGCTTTATTACCCTGAAAATGCCGATAATGTTCAATAAGGATTTTCTCTAATTTTGTGTATTTATTATGCAGACTCTGAGAGAAAGCTTCGCTCCACTATCTCCACCCTCAGGTCTGATCATTCTAAAATTCGCAAAGAAAATGGTCTACTCGCCGCGTCTCTTGCTCGTTCTCGCGACCGTGCAGAGCGAAGATTTGATTATATGTCTTATTGTAAGGACATTGATAGTAAGAATCGTCAAAAGGCATTGCTTCGCCAATTCCCTCTTAAAGCGGAAGTTCTTGTGAATAATATTTTGCTGTCGAAGTCTCTTGATCCTATTCACATCGATCCTTTGGAAGTAAGTGATGATGAAGTTCCTAATGCTCCAGATAGTGATTATGAATATGAAAGCAGCGAAGATCTCCCTGATAAGGAAGTTGTCGATGAAGATCCAAACAGAAAGACTCCTGATGAAAATCCAGTAACTGGCGAGAATGAATGTGATGAAAACATTGCTAATGAAAATCCACCAATTGAAGGAGGCGAAACTGATAAGGGCGCAGAAAAGTCTCAACCATCCTCCGTATTTAATAATGCTGATGTAGAGAGTTAAATTCTCTTTGTAATTTACCAGAATTCCTTTTTGTGTGAATGATTTAACTCTTTGATTGAGTAATTCCCATATTTCTTTCTTCCCTTCTTAGTTAAGATCGCCTTGCGAGCACGTTCGCTTATTGAATGTTTTATTAAGTAAATCCATCCCAATCAGGGATTTGATTTTAATTCTTCTCACTGCGACAAAGTCGCAGGCCGCCTTTACATTTTCATGCGAGGCCCCTTGACCTTGCCTTATCATTTTTGTGTGGTCTTCCAAGTTAGACCTCCCTAATTAGAGGTCTTCCCCACTGCCACCTTTCATTGCGACAAAATCGCGGGGACGTCTTTACACTTGCATGTAAAGACCCATTGATCTTGCCTTATCATTTTCCAAGTATTTTTGCCTCTGCGGGATGTTTTAGTTGCGACAATATGACAGGCCTAGATATCCTTGCGAACATAAAGCCCCATGACATTGCCGTCTTGCGACGAAATCGCAGGACGTCCGTACACTTTCGTGTAAAGACCCATTGATCTCGCCTTACCGTCGCGTTAGTATTATTGCCTCTGCAGGATAATTGCACAAATATGACAAGCCTAAATTCTCTTGCGAAAACATAGCCTCATGACATTTGCGTCTGTTTTGACACTCCCCCTAATGGAGAGCGTCGCCCTTATCATCTCCCCGGTTGCCCCTTCAAGGAGGCGAAACATCGGCCATACAAGACTAGCTCCTCCCATCCGGTCTTAACAACAACCGAGTTGTTTTCGACCTCTTATCCCTTATACCTATAGGGTTTATGGTTACGAGGCTGCACCCTAAGTGGAGTTTTCTTCGGGCGAGTGCAACATATGCCAAGACTTGCCAAGAATGGCCAGGGTAGGTTCATCCATCCCGGGCACTCTGGCTCAACCGTGTACCTCGGCGCCTTGAGCATACACTGACTCCTAAGAAGAGACCCTCGGTCGCCCAACCAGGGTATAACCTACATATATAGTTGGGAATCCAAGGTACCTCTTCCGGATAGGCTTTCATGGGCCCCAAATTTTCATGACTCAGGCTTCAGGAGCGGTGTAACCTTCCCCCTGAGCCATGTCGAGAGATACCCCCTTATATGACGCACTTTAGGTCTTACATTTGCCTCTTACGAAATGTTATTCGCGAACTAGGGTGTACGCCATAAAGGTTCGTCCCATTCATTCATTCTTTTATTCAATCATTCTTCATCATTTGCTATTTTGCTTGCGAGATATTCGCCAATTCATTCATTCAATCATTCGTTATCTCTTGTTGTTTTGTTAAGTCATTCATGACTTTTTTTTTTTTTTTGTTATTCTTGTCGCGAGATCTTCGCGTATTTTCTCTGCATTTTACTGAATGTCGCAAATATCTTGCGAAGAAGTACTTCATCTTGATTCCTTTTTCCTCTCTCATTTTTACGGGTAATATTTCTTTAGATATAACCTATTCCATGGTCTATCCAATTTTTGTCCCACATCTCTTCCTTCGGGATCCATCAATCTATATGCCCCTGTACCAACTACTTCTTTGATAATATAAGGTCCATCCCATTTTCTCGCCAATTTGCCTCCACTTTCACGTTGATATATTGGGGTTTCTCGCAACACCAAGTCTCCTGGTTGGAACTCACGTATTTTTACACGTTTGTTATATTCTCTAGCCGAGTCTTCGATAATTCTCCATGTGTCGCAATGCCTTTTCTCGCTTTTCTTCCAATTCATCCAACTTGATTAGAATGTTGCCTGCGCTAAGATTTTTATCCCAAACCTCTTTTTGGTTGTCGGAATCACGACCTCTGTTGGCGATCTTGCTTCAACTCCGTAAGTTAAGCAAAAGGGGACATTCCCGTGGCTTCTCTTCTAGTTGTATTATAAGCCCACACTTTGCATTGGGTACTTGTTCGCACCATCCCCTATTGTGTCCTTCCAGCTTTTTCTTCAATATATCAGCAATTGTTTTGTTTGTTGCCTCCGCTTGGCCATTAGCTTGTGGATATAATGGGGTTGATTTTCCACATCTTATCTGAAATGCATTAAGCAGCAATTCTATATTTTGCCCTTCAAACTGCTTCCCATTATCAGATACCAATTGTGCGGGATCCCAAATCTGCATATAATATTTTCAAATATGAAAGTAAAAACATCCTTATCGCGGATGTCTTTGTCTTTGCTTTCACCTCTGCCCATTTTGTGAAATAGTCCGTTGCGACAATTAAGTACCTTCTTTGTCTGTTCCGGTAAGAATGGTCCCACAATATCTAAACCCCATTTTCCAAAAGGCCACACACTTCTCGAAGAATTTAACGGTGCTCCGGTGCATGTATCTTCTTCCGTGTCTTTGACAATCTTCGCAGCGTCTGGATATTGCTCTCGCGTCCTCATGCATATATGGCCAATAATATCCTTGCGTCTTTGCCTTATATGCCAAAGATCTCCCGCCGCTATGATTTCCGGCATCCCCACTATGCAGCATCTTCAATATGGTTTCTCCTTCTTTCCTTGATAGACATCGAAGCGAGGTCCCTCAAAAGAACGCCGATAAAGCACGCCATCTCGTAATTCATAATTTGTTGCCGGCTCTTTAACTTGTGTGCTTCAATCTATTTCTTGGTACCTCGCCTTTCATTAAGTACGCGTGAAGTTCCACTCTCCGGTCTTCCTCGCGACCTTGCATTTCATCTACCACCATCATTATATCTGCTTCTTGTCCCTCCTCTTTATTAATTGATGGCGCCCCGTAGCGTACGTATTTTGATATTCCTCGCGGTTGGTGCTCATCATACTTGATATAAAGGCAAAAGCGTCTGCGAGTCTATTATCTCTCCTTGATATGTGCCTCCATTTTATTTTACGTATCCGTGCTTGACAACACTTCTACAAGCTTCTGTATTTACGTAGGGATGGATCGTTTGTAGCATACTTCTCATTATCGACAGTTGCCAATTGCGAGTCAGTGGTAATCCTCACATTCTCCAATTTCATTTCTATTGCAAGTCGCGAGCATGTATTATAGCTTCATACTCTGTTTCATTATTCGTGGATTCAAACTCCAATCTAAAAGAGAAAGCTAATTTATTGCCTTACGGTGAAATCATAACAATTCCCACTCCATTTCCTTCTCCATTTGATGATCCATCTACTAATATTTCCCATCCATGCTGGTTCGGTTAGCGAGGTCTTTTGGGTCTCCATACTCTTCTTCTACATCCATCATTTCATCTATCGCTTCATCTTCTTCCAAAGGAAATTCTGCTAAAAAGTCTGCGACGACTTTGTGACTTAGTTGAGGATAATATCTCATACTTGAGTTTACAATGGCTTATTTGAGCATTCCATCTTTCAACTCTTCCCGATCTTTTTGAATGTTTCATCAACGACTCAATTGGTATTTTTGTGACTACCTTAATGGTATGTGCTTGAAAATATATGCGAAGCTTGAATGTTGCATAAACTAATGCTAGGATTAATTTTTCGATCTTGAATAATTTCTTTCTGCGGCATTAAAAGTTTCTTGATGTAATAGATTGGTTTTTCTACTCTGCGTCCGTTCGCGGTAAAGCGCACTTAAGGCATGCGAAGTTGTCGCGAGATATATTAATAATTCTTCTCCTGGTTACGCATACGCATAATGGATATATCCATTAAATGTTCTTTGATCCCTTGTAAAGCCTTTTCACATTCGTCCGTCCATTTAAACTTGATCCTTTTTTAGAACGGCTGAAAAAGTGTTTACACTTATCGGATGACCGCGAGATGAACCTTCCTAGTGATGCTAACAACCCATTCAGCTTTTGAACATCCTTTCCTGTCGCAGGTGTCGGCATATCGCGAAATTCTTTTACTTTCTCCGGGTCAACATGTATTCCTTCCTTTGATATAATGTAACCCAAGAATTTCCACGACGCAACTCAGAAGGTACATTTTTCGGATTTACTTTGATGTTAAAACGCCTCATCTGCTCAAAAATTTCTTTCGGGTCTCGCACGTGATCCTCTGCCTTCTTACTTTTTACCAACATGTCATCCACGTATACCTCTAGTGTTTTGTGTATCCATTCTGCGAATACCTCTTCCACCATCCTTTGATACGTTGCCCCAGCATTTCGCAGACCAAACGGCATTTTAGTATAGCAGTATAATCCTCTTGGAGCGAAGAAAGCAGTATGCTCTTGATCTTCCTCGGCGAGAGGAATCTGGTTGTAACCTTTATACCCGTCCGAGAGATGATACTCTTTCATTCCCATTCTGCGATTCGACTAGTTGTGGAATATCGCGGTGGAAAAGCTGTCTTTAGGGCAAGCTTTATTTAAATCGGTGAAATCAATGCGAGATCCGTATTCCCTTGTTCTTCTTTGGAACTATAACCATATTCGCTATCCATTCGGGATATTTTGCTTGTCTAATAATTCCGCGTCCGGCATCTTCTGCGATTCTTCTTCTATCGAGGGTGGTATCTTTGTTGCTATCTTTCTAATTCTTTGTTTAAATGGCTTCACATTTTTATCAATTTCTAACTTGTGACAGGCGATTGACGGATCTATACCAGGCATTTCATCCATATTCCACGCGAAGATGTCTTTATAATCTCGTAACAGATCTACAGTTCTTTTCTCTTCATCTTCTTCCATGCTAGTTCCAATCTTTAGCATCTTGGGTTTTTCCTTAGTTCCAATGTTCACTTCTTTGGTTTTTTCTGCTGCGACGTAACTGGCCTTCGGTTCTCCCATAGGGGTTGGTCCTTTTGGTTCTCTCGCAAGATCATCTTCTTCTCCCGAGATCTCGCCAGGTATGCCTTTTCCTTCCTTTGCTCTTATCATGTAAACTCTGAATTCTTCTTCTTTCTTAGTTGCCTTCGCCATCTTTTTGCGGTACTTTGATATATTCTTTCGCTTGTTTATTTGTTCCTCGCAACACTTTACTTCATTTTGATAGTATATTCTTCCTTTGGCAGCGTCCCCTTTGATCTCGCCAATTCCAGTTGGTGTGGGAAACTTGATACATTGATGAAGCGTTGACGCCACCGCTTTTATTGCATGTACCCATGGTCTTCCTAGTAATATGTTGTATGGTGATTCCATATCCACTACACTTAATGTCACCTGTGTTTCAATCCCTCCTAATGGAATACGTATTTTTATCTCTCCTTTTACTTTTGTTATGGAATTACCAAAACCTTGAATATTGTAAGCCGCGAAAATCATATCTTCGTCTTTATATCCCATCTTTTTGTAAGCGTGATAGAACATGATGTTCGCCAGACTCCCTGTATCGATTAAAACTCCATTCACCATCCATGTTTTCGTTGTGTTCTCCAATTTCTCTCCTTCCTTATACGTATTTATTGTGATCACCAATGGAGATGTGTGATTCAAATTTTCTTTGGATATTTCCCCCGCCGTGAATGTTATCTCTTGCTTTTCCCAATCCTTCAAAGGTGATGCCATTTCTCTATCCGTAATCTTCTTTCCTTCGAAATCCCGTTTGTGTATTCTTCCTTTGATATTTTCATGAAATTCGCTAATCAGTACTCTGGTGTCTGTGTTGCATGCCATATCTTTTTCATCCGATTTAAGATTTCCCTTTCTCATTTTCCTGATTCAAAAAAACTTTAATTGCAATCTTCTTTCTTTTACAAACGATCGTCCCTGTTTCTAGCGCATATGTAGTAGCAGGATTTCCCACACTACACCCCTTACTCGATTTTGCTTAATTAATCCATTGAAAGATGTAAGATCAAGAATATTTATTGATTGAGTCCATGAAATGTTTACACAAGATAATAGAATTACACTTAGAAATTAAAATGCTCTTCCACTTTCTCTCTCCTATTGACTTGCTTAACAATTCCAAAAAGATCTCTCCCTTTTACAGACTCATTTAGCCCTTTATATAGGGTAATACATAGTGGATGACAGCTAAGCTACCCTTTATTTTCGGGAATGTCCCGCGAAGTGTCGCAGATGCACAAACATTCACTCTCGCGACACTTCTTAACCCTCGCCCGTTCTCACGTCTTCTTTATGTTTTGCACAATCGTTATCCATTGCGTCGTTTATTTTAGCTTCCTGCGACTCCCTCGCGACGCCGTCGTTCACTAATCCCGCGAGCCTTGTACATTGCGATATTATGATCCTACATTTTTGGCCAATAAACATTTTTGGAAAAATCGGCTCGAAAAGTTGGTAAAAGCGCCCGGAGGACACATGTTATTCGGACTCTCACTATGGATAAGGGGTACCCAAATTACTAAGGGGCACCCTCGGGGACACCCCAAGTCAGCTGCTAAAGGAACCCCAGCCGAGGATAGGGGGCGACCAGCTTCTTCCCAAAAATTCAAATCTTTTTGGCGGGAAATTGTATCAGACGGGAAGCAGATTAAGGTTGAGATTTTGGGCGATTCTTAAGAAGACTCAAGGGCTTGTTTTCATTGGATTGGACCTGTTATAGCATAACAGGGTCGTTGTGATTGAATGGACCCAACCAATTGGGCTAGATAAGACGGGAGAAGAAAACATAGGTGAAAGAAGTTACGGGTCTCTGCTGGCCTGATTTTTGAAGATTCAGGGAGACAATCAAAGATAATCTTTCCTGAGATAGTTACTTACCTAATAGAGAGTTTGGGATGATTTGGAAGGTTCAGAAATGCGTAAATAAGTCGGCAAAGAGATTATTTCCGTGACTTGCACGGAAAGGAAGAGAAGAATTTTAATCAGGATTTTTAGGTTTTCGAGGGATATAAAAGGTGTAGTCGAGTTCCAGGGAAGGGTATTGAAGTTTAGAAGAAGTTAGGGGAAGTTTAGAACACCACAGAGCCGAGAAATCAAAGTTGCAGGAAACCGGGTTTTGCTGCTGCTGAAGAAGAACATGAAGAACATTAGACCCTTCAAAACAGTCTTTTATTATACATCATATATCTACTATCGTTTCCTGTAACAGTTCATATTGCAACAGTGCTCTGTAACAGTCAGTTTGTAATGCCCGTTAAACGTTGCAAGGCTATGCCTTTATTAGTTTTCTCTTGTTTTTCATCCTTTTGAGCTATGAACAACTATTTTGAGCACGTGAATAATATGAGGAGCTAAACCCCTTAGCTGAGGCGACGGAGGAAGCTATTTTTCCAACAATCATGTGGTAACAATTATTTTGTTAATTTCTGCAATTCTTTTTATGATTATTTGCATTAAATCAAAATTGAAATAATGATTTTTATTGACTTGTTGTGTTTTCACTTGATGTTGCATGCTTAGCTTAGGGATCTTTATGTTCCATGCTTGAGATTAACAACTAGTAATTTGAAAATCTACCATTGGCAATATTTTAGAATCACAATTTCTTTTGGAGCAATATTGTCTAAAATTGCATGATAAGTATTAATATTGAATCACATGAAAAATTGGAAAATAGTGGAATCCATAGTCTCAGTTTTCTCTAAAATCTTGATAACAACTTCAATTTAGTTTTCTTTATTTTTAGTTTTCGAAACTTAAGTCTAAAATCAAATCTCTACAAGTCTTTAACGAACCACTTTTCTTACCACTGTAAAAATTACATCATGTTGCCCATACTAGTGCCAGGATAAGTTGTTCAATTTTCGTGTAGTTTCTTTCTGCCGGGTTGAGAGTCTTGTTGACATAGTAAATTGGTTGTTCAACCTTCGTATTGGTCTTGACCAGTACTGCGCTGACTGCATCTTCGGTCGCTGCTATGTAGAGGGCCAGCACCTCATCGGGGTCGGCTTCTGGAGGATCGGTATCGTGTACAGGTATTCTTTGATCTTCTGGAAGGCCTTTTCGCATTCAACGGTCCATGCGAACATGCTTCCTTTCTTGAGGATATTGAAGAAGTGCTTGCATTTGTCTGATGATCTGGCGATGAACCTCCCCAATGCTTCCAGGGATCCGTTGAGCTTTTGTACTTCTTTCAAGTTCTTTGGTAATGTAATTTCTACAATGGCCTGGATCTTAGCAGGATCGACTTTGATGCCCCTCTTCGTTAGTAGGTACCCAAGGAACTTCCCTGACGTGACGCCGAATGTACATTTTTCTGGATTCACCTTCATGTTGTATTTCCTCATAGCCTCGAAGATATCTCTCAAATCTTGATGGTGGTCCTTGCGCAGATCGAAAGTGTTGAATATAAACGAGACGACGATTTACATGGTTCAGCACTAAGGCCTACGTCCACGGGGGTAGTTGTTTCACTATGTATTTAGTGGTTACAAAGATAGTCGAATGACTTTAGGGGTGAGGAACGAAGCTATGAAGAAGATAAAACTCATACTTACTCTTACAATCTCTCTCTCTTCTGCTTTCTTCTCTCACTCTAACTTAAGATTGGTCGACCCCTCTCTCTTAGTGGAGAGGGGTATTTATAGGCGACTTCGGTGGGGCCCTCTTTTGTAGACAGTTGTGTCCTTATCGTCTTGATTTGTGTACCGATCCTGATGGAGTCCTCGTTATCTTCCGATGGCTCCAGTGGTAATATAGGGTATCGATGGGTCACCTCTCTCTCTTTCACAGGGTAACTGACACGTACCCTATGTTCCTAACGTTTAATGCAGGTGGTTGGGTAGCCTGCATGCGCCAAACAGATGTCGGTTGCGCCCATCACGTCCTTGTCAATGGGACTCATCCTCGCTCTTGATCTTGGATCTTCCTCGGGATGGAGTAAAGTAGGTCTTTGGGTGCTCTTCAGTACTTCGCGGTGCTCGTCTTGTTCATTATTAAGTTGGTTTTGTAGAGCCTGGCATTCTCGGGCGGTGACTTGATCTCCTTTGATTTCCATTACCCCTTCGGGTGTTGGGAATCTAAGGTATTGGTGGTACGTTGTTGTCGTTCCTTTGAGATTGTGCACCTGTCTTCGGCCAATGATGGCGTTGTAGGGGGGCGGAGCATCCACTACACTGAATCGAGTATCAACCATCATCGGTCCCGCATCTACTTGTAAAAAAATATCTCCTAACGGCTTTTTCGGTGCCCCATTGAATTCATAGATGGTATAATAAGAATACATAAGTTGTTCGTCATTCAGCTCCATCCGTTTGAACGTGTCATAGAACAAAACATTAACCGAACTTCCTCCGTCGATGAGGATCTTCTTGATATTACACCCTGCCACTGGTAATGTGAGGACCAAAGGATCGTTGTGGTCTTCCATTTCTTCCTCGACATCCTCGGAATCGAATGTTATAGGTGCGTTCATCCACTGCTCGTATTCGTCTACTTCTACCCCATCGATCTTATACAGCTCGCAGTAATCCACAAATTGCTTTCTTAGCCTTTTCCCTATCTGGGTCGTCAGTGAGGGTCCCGTAGCTTCGGAGCATGAAATGGTATTGAGCGTTCGATTTCCCTCGAGTAGTTGGACTTGCTTGCTTCGTTTAGTTGGACTTGCCTACTTCGTTTAATTATTTTCGGGTAGTTGGAATTGCTTGCTCTCGTAGCTTCGGAGCATGATGGGATCACTCTGTATATCGGTTTCTTTTTTAGGAAAATGATGTTATGATCTGACAGTATTTTTTCTTTGTTATCGTATATTAAATAGTGTTCCCAAGGTTCCAGCTTTTGTCTCCTTGTCGTTTTTATTATTTACTCCACAGAATTCCTTATCCTGATAATCATTGGCATGTGGTTTTCATGGCATACTTGAGTTATAGTCTTATATTCCACAATATGGCCCTCGACCTACCCGGCTACCTCTTAGTTATTCTACAATAATTTTTATAAAAACCATAGAGAAAACCTTAAAGATAAGATTAGCTGGTATGAGCGAACAATATCTCTAAAATCTGTCCTACGTGTAACTGTCTGAAATTCTACAAAGTGGTCATTTATTTCTTGATGTACCTTGGTGCAGGTGAGAAGACGGATGGAGTGATGAGCTATGTCATTCCTTGGTGTTGTTTTGTTTTACTCCTTGGTGCCTGCTTGAATTTGTGTCATCATATTCCTTTCTAGAGTGACTTGTACGTTGTACCTCCTAGTTAGCATTCTATTTTAGGCTAGTGTTTTCAGATGTGATCCCATCACTAAGTTTTCTACCTCCGCATTGTGAGCGATCCTATCTTTGAGCAGTTGGTTTTCTTGTACCAGCAGGGCCACGGCCAGGCCAGCTAGCGCCATTAGCCACGCCCCGACCTTATTTCTCTCGACCAATCAGGTCGCTTTAAACTTGCCACACGCACACAAGTTGTGGCTGGGCCCATGCTTGCCGGCCCCACTTCTAATCGACCAATCAGAATGCACCAAAGCCGCCACACTCTCATCAGAAGTGTGGTCGCACCTTGTGTTTGGCCGGCCCCCTTTTGTGGCCAATCAAGTTGCTCTAAACTTGCCACCATACGTTAAAGGCCAAACACACCCTGCCACGCCACCTTACTAAACTAACAAGCCAAACACGCCCTACCACAACAACATATTGGTCGGCATGCCAACATGCCACTCTACCGCGGTAGCATGCCAACACGCCACTCTACCACGGCAACTTCGCTACATGCGAACTTCACAACATGTTACCTCGCAAACATGCCACTTCGTGGCAACCTGCCATAAATAGCCACCCACGACAATTCCTACTCCTATGGTCGTTTCCACACTATGGCCTTGCCATAGTTCCTTTGGCATAGCCATGGCGCCGTTGCACAAAATTAGCGCCATGCCGCAGCCGCATGCCACGTGCACTAATTAGGGTTTCGACATGCCAAACCCTAATTCGGGAAAATTGCTACCAAAGCCAAAGAGCGTTTCCCGGAGCAATGGGATTGGCGTGGCAACAGGGCCAATGTTGCCACGCCACATGTGGGTCCGACTCCACGGCGCCAAAACCAAGCCTTGGCCATGCCAAGCCCTAATTCTTCCACGGCACCTTGGCTACGCCAAACCCTAATTCTTCCACGGCACCTTGGCCACGCCAAGCCCTAATTATTCCACGGCACATTGTCCACGCGAAGCCCTAATTCTTCCACGGCAATTCTTCCACGACGAATTCTTCCACGGCGTCAAACCATAACTTTGGCCACGGAGCCAATTTTTAGCTTTGTCCATATGGTAGGTCTTTAAAAGAGTTTTCCTACGTGTTAAATTACAAGTGCACAGTGCCTATTGGAGGCAGTGGCAAGCACAGGTCGAACCACAGAGAAATGGAGTGTGTGTGAATGATCTAAAGGCTTATTAACGATTTTCTAGAGAAATGACCAAGTTGTAACACAAAGGTGAACTGATTTTTGTTGTCGATACGACTGAGTTGGAGTTGTAATTGTAACTAAGGCGAACAGATAAATTGTAATAATTTGGAGGACACTAGGGTACTTGATTCCACCACTTGACCCTATGCTAAGGTCATTCAATTAATGTTGTGTTCTTGTACCTTCCTAAGGAAGATTCTAAAGAATAATGTATCACTAATCTCACTAATTCCCCCTAGTATAGAGTGTCTTCTTACAAGTACACTCTATCACCCAGTTTCTTAGTCAATTAACTAAGCATCACTCATACCTCATTAAGCACCTATCTTCTTCCATGAAAGTCTCACATGGAGAATTTGCTAGCCACTCTATCTAATTCTCCCCTAGTATTGGCTGTCTTCTTACAGTACAGCCAATCACAGGAGAATTGGATCAATCAGCTAACTATACTTCTATTTCTATTAAGCACAGCAATAATAGCAACATCAATATGAATTTCTCAACATATTATCTAGGGTTTCAACAACACCCTAGCAGATTACTTTAGAACATAATTAAATGAGTTTAAACACAAAACTAAACTAAATTGGTGCACTGGCTAGTCCAGGCATGAGTTCTAACATACACAGCCTCACCCTATTTATACATGCAAACCCTAATTCTCTCCTAACACTTCAATTCAAAAATGAAAGTACACCCACTCACCCAAAACCTCTGAAATGTGCTCTCCTCTGTCAATTCGTCTCAACAACTCCATTGATTGATTGTAACCCTAACCCTAGTTCTTCCTATCTCAGACTTAGCTTCTAGGGAAGAAGCTATGAGTGAGATAGAGAGCAAGTAGGGGGAGAAGGTGAAGCATGCGCTGCGATCAAAAGGTTGTTGGGGTGTCAGGAGATGGATGTGGTGGTGATGGCTCTGGTATGGGTGAAGGAGGTGGAGGTAGGGTGTTCTCTGGTTTTGGTATGGGTGAAGAGAGAGGAGAAGAAGAAGAGAAATGGGGATTTGGTCGATGGTTAAGGGGTTGATATAGGTGTCTGTGGTGTGAAGCGGGCACAACAAGGATCGATGGGAAGGTTAGAGCGACCTTAGGATGCATAAGATAGAAATCTCAATGGCTCAGGATATAGGCGGTTTTGGTGTTGAGCGAGAGCATCGAGTGATGATGGGAGGGGCGGAGCGACCGTAGGATGCATAAGATAGAAATCTCAATGGCTCAGGGCGAATCGGGCTGTGGACTCGGGTTGTGGGCCGAGTTTTGGATTGCTCTAGCCCATGTCTTGTAAGTTGGGTTGCTTCTTGTTGGGTTGCAACTGATGCGCGCGCGGGCTTTGGCTTTTTGCTCCATAGACGCTTGTCTCCACTTTTCTACTCTTTTGGCTCCTCAATTTCTCCGAGCTTTATTTATTACCTAAAAACACAAAATTAATTAGTACAAATATTTATTCTTGAAAACAAAGAAAATACAGAATCTGGGATAATATCTGATTTCTGAGCACAAAAGATGAGTTAAATGCCAATAAATAGATGTAGAAATATGCAATATTTGGCACTCATCAAATACCCCCAAACCTGAATTTTACTTGTCCTCAAGTGAAACAGAAATTAGAAATCCCTAACTATACCAGCTATCGCGGGTCTCTCGAATGCATTTAGCGTATGCACTAAGCCTTTAAACCCCTAGGTGTCCCTAGTGGACGAGTTGTAGTCTCGTGAGGGTTTACCAGAGGTTTACCCACAAAACCTTCTCCAACTTCAGAGTGTAAAAGAGTCTCAAGCATCCAAGGAGCTATGAGGACATAGAGTTTACTGCATGCTAGTAACACGAAGTTAGAACTATCAAAGAACGCATTCTCATCCTTAAGTGCTTTGAGCGAGAAATAACCATACCATATGAAAGAATTCGGATTCGATTGTGATCATAAGCCTCGACTTCTGCCTCACCATTAGGGTTTTATGATAATTGCACTCAAAAAGATCTCTTTTTTAGTCTCTCATGTGTGTAGGCAGGAATAAAGAGAGAAATCCTACACACGTTGAAGGTAAGAAGGATAACCTTCCGAAATAATTTACTGGAGACTCCACCGCAGTGTGGACAAAAAGAATCTTTTTCCTGATGATCTCTAAGAAAGGAAATCAACCATTAGCAAGGATGGGAGTACTCACTTACCTTCTCACCCGATCGGCAATTAATATCACTCTCTCAGCATTCATAGAAACGTCTTCAATCTTCGGTCTTCGGTCTTCAACTGTTGATGATGAACTTCTGAACTTCACAAAAACTTGACAAACATTTTTTTTTTTTTTAAACATGGTTGTAACTAGACTCAGAAAGTAAATAAATTACACACATTTTTTTTTTTTGAAATAAAAGACTAAAAACTCTATATGCAAATGCACCCCCAAACCTAAATCAAACATTGTCCTCAATGTGTCAACAGATGATAAGAAATTAAACAGTCACATACCATGAGAACTATGTTGAGTAGAGAAAAGGGAAGAGAACTATGTTGAGTAGAGAAAAGGGAAGAGAACATGAGAACTATGTTGAGTAGAGAAAAGGCAAGGTTAGAGCTTCATTAGTCAAGGCTAGAATCCAACATTCTCAGCGGAGATCATATCGGATTAGCACAATATATACAAAAGGAGGCTCAACCGATTCAAGATAGAAAATTTAACAAGCCCTACTGGATTATATACAAGAAAAATTCACCATATACCAACAATCTAAAGAGTTGAAGATCAACCCAATAGAAAATATGTACAAACATCAACAGCCTTACACATATATAACATGAGAGTGCAAGTAAGACTGCATATGAGAATGATTTTCCCCCAAACCTAAACTTGTCAACATATGTGTTTTTGAGCATAAAATCTTGCAAAATTAAAGGTACATCATGCACAAGGTCTAACTCAAAATGAGTTTTGCTAAGAACAATGAGACATACATATTCCAACTGTGGCTCCTTAAAGGTGTTATACTTTGATACAAAATAGTCCAAGAGGACTTGGGAAGCACAAAGCTCTAGGCCTAGATTAGGCATTTTCGGAAAAGTTGGTTTTGCAATTTTGTTACAAACTACACCTAGGTTTGGTGGAGGAATTTCAATCTGTGCCTTAGGAGAGAGATTAGGTACATCTAAGTTGTTTTCATGTATAAGATCATTTGCACCATGACACACTTTCCTAAGGTCAGGAGAAGGTAAATCATGTTCACTAGCATAGAACAATTCATCAATCTCCATGTCATAATCATCATTATCCAAAATTTCAACCTCATGCATAAGATAAACAGGAGAAACATCATGATGTAACCTAGGCATGGAATCAGACACATCAATTTCGTGCATTGAATTATCTGTGTCGAAAATTTCATCATTCCCTAAGTCACAAACAGGTGGTATAGCATGCTCATTTTCACAGAACACTTGTTCAAGCCCCAAATCAGCATCACATGTATGAATATTAGAAAAAGCATCATTCCTAGGGTTCACAGAAGAGAAACTTAATGTCTTTGAACCTAAAGATTCCACTATATTTTCAAAATACACATGCTCTCCTAACATATCATATTCATCATCATCATCATAACAAAATTGCATTTCCCTATTCAAAATTTGAGCATTTCCAGTGCACTCATTTACCTCTAGATTAGGTTCATATTCAGTGTTAGTTGCATGAATGGGAATAGAAACACACATCCTATCATGAACTTTCTTCCATTCTTCATTTTGTAACTGAGTCAGATTCATTTGAAACATCATAATGAGCTGTTCAATTGAAGGGGAGCCTTCACTAGTGGGTATGCATGCTTCATACGGATACTCAGTACATGTCTGTGCACAAGGGTCACTAGAGAAGGGAAATTCAGACATTGTGCTATATGGATGATCATGCATTGCATTCAATTCAAGTATGGCATTGTTTTGCTCTATGATTTTGAGGTTCTCCATTATAGACTGCATGCAAGGGTTCACTGGAGGGTCGCATTGTTCAACTTCCCACTGTGGTGAATGATACATCTGTTCAAAGTGATTAGGGTACGAGTATTCAAGGTCAGGCCCATGAGAAGGTTCATAATATTCACTAAAATCACTATGGTCTGTGGGGGTTTGATAACATGAATCATGCCCGTAAGCAAGTTCTCTGATGGATTTGTTTTCATTCCCCAGTTGCAGACCAGAATCCTGACATGATCTAGCAACTCAACTTTAACTCAAAAAGAAGCATAGCTTAGCACACATCAAATTATATCAACACAGAGAAGCAAAGATGATACAAGAAAATGGCACCCAATTTTTAGATTTAAGCACACATGAATGCTTGATGTTGCTGCAAATGTGCAGCCCAGGTTATAAGCAGCCTAGCAGTTGCACATCCTAGTTGTTATGCAAAGCCCAGTGCACAGTGGGCTTCAGTTTGGTTTAAGTGGGCTTCAGTTTGGTTTAAGTGGGTTTCAGCTTGTGCACTGGTTATGCAAAGCCCAGTGGAACTGGGTTCCAGCCCAGTTGGTGTGGCAGGAGCAGAGCCAAGAGACACAAACTCTCAAAATTGACACAGCACTGGCTATGCTGGCCTTCACAGCACAGCACAGGTTATGTGCTGGTTGGTTTATGCTCAGCACAGCTTGTGTGCTGCTGGCAGGTTGCACACTACAGGTTATGTGCACAGCACAAGATAACCTAGTCTGTTGGCAAGTGCACAAAAAGAAAAGACTGTGTATGGTGCACAGGGTAATGGTTGTGCTCACTCAAAGTAGAGTGCGAGCTGTGATTGTGTGTGGCAAGTGATTAAGACTCACAGATGCAGATACAATGATGCTCAGCACATTTTCAATGTTGCACTGGTCAATGAGAATATCAATGTGCGGAAGCAGTGAGGTAAAGCTCATGGAAGGGGTGACAATTTCACACATGCATATATCATGATCTAATTCAGCTCAGAGATACAACACAAGAGATATCAAATTTAGCTAGCATTCAGCATAGGTTAACACACAGATTTGGCTACCCTCAGTTCAGAGCATGCATAAAGGTGCAGAGCAGAGTTAGGGATTAATACCACCGATAAAAATCGGGTTTAGGCAGTTCCACTATTGTCCTGCATTTTTTCTTCTCCTCCTAGGCTTGCTCAGCAGATGTTGCAGGTACCTGCTAGCTCAGCAAAACAATCTCAGTTCCCAAAATTGCACAGTTAAAACTAGAGCATCAAAATACTAATACTGGAATTTCAAAACAGGGATTTTGCAGGGTGATAAGGTGCTGAGAGCAATGAGTTAACAACACTACTTCACACTTGCTAAGACTTTCAGCACAGGTTGTTGACAATCCTTAGCAGAGTCTGAGTTATGCTAAAGGATATAGTTTAGTTATGATGCTCTTGTAAACTATGGTATGCAAGATACATTACAAGCTATGAGATTGATTAAACCAAATTACAGATGATCACAGAAAACCTAGAATGGAATAATTTGCACTGAGTTACACTACAGGGCAATGATGCAGAGATGCCTAGCTTACAACAAGAGCTGAAATAATGCAGACTTAAGCAACATCTACCACTACACAAGACTCACCTAGTACATCAAAGGATTTTAACAATTAAAACATGGATATTACAATGCGAGATGTGCCGGATGTGACGGATCGGAATCATGCGGGCTTGAGTTCAAGCTATCCCGAATCTTTGAATGAAATAGTAGGTTCAATGCACGGTGAAACTATGATCCTATAAAAGGAAAAATAACAGATGTACAATGAGGCTGTACAGGGTTATGATGACTACAAGTTACACTACAAGTTACATTAAGTTAAACAAGAACAAAAGGAAAACTACAGATGTAATAATGCAATAATGCAATAAGAGAATGCAATAAAGGATGTAAGAATGTAAAAGATGCAGATGTAGAGAAATTTCAGCTAAGTTACACTATCAATAGAGGATAACAAAGATGATTTTAACACATATATACAAGACTAGAATGAAAACAGTTGGCAAGCACTAAAGTGACACAGCACACTACCAAATCCCCGGCAGCGGCGCCAAAAACTTGGTAGGTCTTTAAAAGAGTTTTCCTACGTGTTAAACTGCAAGTGCACAGTGCCTATTGGAGGCAGTGGCAAGCACAGGTCGAACCACGGAGAAATGGAGTGTGTGTGAATGATCTAAAGGCTTCTTAACTGATTTTCTAGAGAAATGACCAAGTTGTAACACAAAGGTGAACTGATTTTTGTTGTCGATACGACTGAGCTGGAGTTGTAATTGTAACTAAGGCGGCAGATAAATTGTAATAATTTGGAGGACACTATTGTAGTTGATTCCACCACTTGACCCTATGCTAAGGTCATTCAATTAATGTTGTGTTCTTGTACCTTCCTAAGGAAGATTCTAAAGAATAATGTATCACTAATCTCACTAATTCCCCCTAGTATAGAGTGTCTTCTTACAGTACACTCTATCACAGGTTTCTTAGTCAATTAACTAAGCATCACTCATACCTCATTAAGCACCTATCTTCTTCCATAAAAGTCTCACATGGAGAATTTGCTAGCCACTCTATCTAATTCTCCCCTAGTATTGGCTGTCTTCTTACAGTACAGCCAATCACAGGAGAATTGGATCAATCAGCTAACTATACTCCTATTTCTATTAAGCACAGCAATAATAGCAACATCAATATGAATTTCTCAACATATTATCTAGGGTTTCAACAACACCCTAGCAGATTACTTTAGAACATAATTAAATGAGTTTAAACACAAAACTAAACTAAATTGGTGCAGGCTAGTCCAGGGCATGAGTTATAACATACACAGCCTCACCCTATTTATACATGCAAACCCTAATTCTCTCCTAACACTTCAATTCGAAAATGAAAGTACACCCACTCACCCAAAACCTCTGAAATATGCTCTCCTCTGTCAATTCGTCTCAACAACTCCATTGATTGATTGTAACCCTAACCCTAGTTCTTCCTATCTCAGACTTAGCTTCTAGGGAAGAAGCTATGAGTGAGATAGAGAGCAAGTAGGGAGGAGAAGGTGAAGCATGCGCTACTGGTGCGGTTGTTGGGGTGTCAGGAGATGGATGTGGTGGTGATGGCTCTGGTATGGGTGAAGGAGGTGGAGGTAGGGTGTTCTCTGGTTTTGGTATGGGTGAAGAGAGAGGATAAGAAGAAGAGAAATGGGGATTTGGTTGATGGTTAAGGGGTTGATATAGGTGTCTGTGGTGTGAAGCGGGCACAGCAAGGATCGATGGGAAGGTTGGAGCGACCGTAGGATGCATAAGATAGAAATCTCAATGGCTCAGGATATAGGCGGTTTTGGTGTTGAGCGAGAGCATCGAGTGATGATGGGAGGAGCGGAGCGACCGTAGGATGCATAAGATAGAAATCTCAATGGCTCAGGCGAATCGGGCCGTGGACTCGGGTTGTGGGCCGAGTTTTGGATTGCTCTAGCCCATGTCTTGTAAGTTGGGTTGCTTCTTGTTGGGTTGCAGCGATGCGCGCGGGCTTTGGCTTTTTGCTCCATAGACGCTTGTCTCCACTTCTTCGCTCTTTTTGGCTCCTCAATTTCTCCGAGCTTTATTTATTACCTAAAAACACAAAATTAATTAGTACAAATATTTATTCTTGAAAACAAAGAAAATACATAATCTGGGATAATATCTGATTTCTGAGCACAAAAGATGAGTTAAATGCCAATAAATAGATGTAGAAATATGCAATATTTGGCACTCATCACCATACCGCAACATCACCGGCATACTGTTATGCCACGGCTACGCCACTGGCATGCCATTAGCATGTGGCTGACGCCACTTCGCTATGCAACAAGATGTGGCCATAATCAATGGCCACCCTTCTTCATGAGATGCAATCTCAGCCATCCAAGTTCGCTACCGAACTGATGGACTTGTGACAACTCTTAGGCGACCAACCACCTAAACCCAACGACCATGGCTACGCCAGGCGCCACTTGCACCATCGTGCCACTGGTATGCACAAGTCATGCCGCAATGCCACTGCGCCATTGTCAGGCGCCAACACAAGGTAACCACAATCAACGGCTACTCTTATTCATAAGATGCGATCTCGGTCATCGAAGTTCGCCACCAAACCGGTAAGCTCGCGACAAGTTTTAGGCGACTAGCCAAAACGAGCCTAGCATCACATGCTATTTACATGCGGCAAGCCTCTCAATTTTAACTTGTGACACATAGCAAAGTGCTACATGTTTTCCACGAAAACACTCGAGACATCAAAATATGTCATAAACTGGGGGATGCTCATCAGGGTATTGGTCTGGTGGTTTACAGCGTGCGGCGTGCAATGCGCCCATTACAAGAAAGTGTCATGAAGTGGGATAATTAGCGGTGGTGAAGAGTAACGGTGTAAACAATTCATTTCCTTCATCATGGAAGCGTAATGACTAGCGGTTACACGAATTCATTTCCCTCATCATGGAAGCATAACGTCTAACAGTTACACGTTACTCTTTTCTTCCACCACTCAATCGTTTCCACTTCCTACGAGACCAGGGTATGTTTCACTATGACTTGTATAAATAGGTCTCACCTATTTCCACCAAACAACAAGTTTTGGTCAGGAGAACAATACAACATCCAGAAATCATCTGCTAGCTTTTCATCCAGCTAGCCAGTTAAACTTTCTGATACAAGTCACAAAACGCCCACACTTCCAGAATCAACTATTCTGGTCTCAACACTTTCTTCGCTTCCCTCCCTAAGACCAACCCATCTCCTTCACTTTGTGACCGAAGCAAGCTTGGAATGGCCATTTATTGGTTTAGGCCGAGATTATGCTGAGTTGATCTCTCGAATCAAAAGTACTCCGTGCCAGTACATTGTTTAGGGTTTAGATTCATTTCTCATCCACACACACCCAAAATTACCAAAATCAGCAGAAGCGGTTTTCACTCTCAAACAATTGGCGACCACAGTGGGAGATTAATCTCTCGGTTGCAATACCTATTTCAGTTTCCAATTTCATTTTTTCAATCCCGATCTTAAGATGGTAGAACTCAGGTCCGGATCAGCAACAAACCCTGAAAACGCTAGTGCTGAGATTGCTCTTGGTATTAACGTTTCTTCCAGTGGCATTAATACGCCACCTGTCAACACCAAATGGCGTGGAAAACGTTCCTTCGGGTGTTACACCTCCAATCACTGTGAGCGAGGCCGCTACCGCGACCCCAACGTTTCTTCAAGGGTGACACCTCCAACAGTCACCAGAGCCGCTGCTACTCCACCACCGGAACGAGAGACTAGAGGAGCCATAGGAAGTCAACCACCTCTTTGCCACTCTTGATTTGATGGAAATAAAAAAGGTTCACGTAAGGCTCGAGGCAGGGACATGGCTACGGCTCAGAAAGAGATACTTATCTTCCTCAAGACACTAACGGAGCGACTACCACAAGAGTCACGTCAACCCCAGATAGAGCTGACAAAGGAATGCTTTTAACATCCTGCGCAAGCACTTCAGAAAGACGCGCATTTATAGATGAAGATGCTCATGTTGATCCTGAACGCCCAGTAGAAAAGAATCAGCAATCCAATTTCATCACACGTGAAGATCATGAACGATTTCTCCAAAATCGAGGCAAAAGAAAATCGGCAACCCTCCCGAGTTCACGGAGGCCCTCTTCCCGAAGGCCGTATAATTTCGGGACTCCGTTCACAAAATCCTACAGTCTATGATGAAATATTTATGTGAGTTTCTGTATTTCTCCAAGGTGCAGCGTCAAGAAATATCTGCAGCCCCCAACCGCATTGTATCAGGAAAGCAGCTGTTTCCAGCCAGCGAAGCTGTTCCCAAACCCCAACCTCTCTTGGGAAGCACGATTGATAGATGGAACTAGGGACTCCTAACCATTGTTCACTTGAATTATGTCGAGTTTGACAGCACGCTGATTGACGCAGCCTCCAACTTTGACATTGTAACCGACAAGACTCTATTTGCAAGGGGAAATCAAACAGAAGAAGCGTATTCTTTCCCATGAGGATAAAAACACAATTTTGCCGACCAGCACTATTTGTGTGCCGTATTCCCATATGTCATATCGTCTCAACCCATTTTTTGAAGTCAAGGGTTAATGGCGCCCTCATGAGTTCTCTCCGGGAGCGCTTTACTTTTGCTCCGAAACCGCGCCGCTTCAACATTGCGCTCCGGGAGCCGCTTCAATGTTCTCTCCGGCCGCTCCACTCTAACGTTTAGCTCTAGGAGCCCGGCTTCAATGTCTCACCTCCAGAAACCGCTCCCCTTCAACGTTTCTCTCCAAGAGCGCTCCGCTTCAACGTTTTCTCCAGTCGACACTCCTCCTGTCAAGGATCGTGATCGCAACAGCCAAGGTTCATAATTTTGGCCACCTTGTCTTATCCCGCCAAAGCTTGTTGTAGGATCGAATATCACAAC